>JABASC010001026.1:0-28315 GCA_019776185.1 Plutomurus gul | reverse complement strand
ATATGGATTACTTATGGCAACTAGGTAAGAACAGCGGAACGGGGTTAAAGGAAGCGGATTTCTGAGCAAGTGAAGGAAGAAGTTTCTATCTGGCATTTCACCACATCAAAATACAATGCATCCAGATCCAACGAACTGGAAACAAATCCCCATGAAACTTGTTCCAATGCATACAAATTAATTTAGAGACATTTTTTACAGTAAACTTGGAGCAATTTTTTGATGCACCTATCTAACTACTTAATTATAAAAATCAAATTAATGAATTATGAATATATACCTCAACTAGTGAGTAATCGTCGCACATTTCTAGAATCGCCTCGTGCGTATTGCATTCTCGCATTTGGCCTAGACGGGTGTGCGGCAGGCGATCCAAAGTCTTCCAAAGAACTTCGTGCTTCACACCACCCACATTTAATGTCACTCGACGGTTCAGCGCTTTACTTCGCATTATCATGAAAGGTTCCGGTGGGACGGACGTCGTTGACCGCGAAGGACGGCGGACCAAGTTCTCATTAGCCTCTTCGTCCCCTGTTCTCGTTGTTCGTCGGTGGCAAAGAGGTGGGCCGGTCCGAATTCTCTTCGTCCTCTTCCATCTAATTGTCCACAACAACAACCAAAACGTCATGACGGCACTATTTTTTTTAAAAAAAACCTCAAAACCCGCCACCCCGCATCATCCATTCCAAAATACAAAAAAAAAACAGCAAGCACTAGAAAAATTCCTCCCTGCAGCTCAAATCAAAATTCACATTGCAAAAAAGCAAACATGCAATTAGGATTAAAAACTGCGTGCATTTAATTACAACAATTAATTCCAAGCTCGGTGCTAGCAAATCGAATAATTGAATTAAATCCACTTTTGGAAATTAGTTCGAATGAAATGAAAGACAAATTAACGATTTTATGTGCACAGACTAGAAGTTCTGCAACTACTTACAGGCAGGACACACTGTTTCGCAGTAATACAACGAAATAACCTTTTTCCACGCTCAATTGATCATGCTGTGATATCGTGCTACGCTCATATTATTATAAGTACGTGCCTACACGGATACGCTACATCATCGCATCCATCCTACCATCACTGTGTGCATGTGTCTACACCAGTACGTACATAATAATAATATTATACATACCTTGCCTACTACTACCTTTTACATTGCTGCTCCTCTCCTACCTACCAACATGTATCTATATAATATAAAGTATGTATGTAGTTACTTTACTACCCGCTCATTTGCTCCCTCTTTCTCTCTCTCTCTCTCCTTTCCCTACTACTTATAACATAACTGCCTTTCTATAATCTTTTTCCTATGGATGTGCTGCTTGTAGAACATTTATTGTCTGAATTCTCATTTTCTCACATCCTGCACTTTCATAACTGCCAATCCTAAAAAGTCTCTCTCACTCTCAATTCTTATTGCCCACTGTATTCACGATGCTTTTCTCTCTCTCCTATTCTAGTATTCCACGTCTCCCTATATTCTGTCCACAATTAATCAATAAAAGTCTATTTTCTTATTACTATTCCGCACTCTCTCCCGTAAGTCCCGTGCACGCTGCCACTGGCACTAAAATATTATAAGTTGGACGTATTAGTAAAAAGAATCTATCCAAAAGAAGCAATAGTTGGTAATATAATCTTTCTTTGAGCTCCTTCCTGTTTTCATTGCTACTACCACCACCACCCTACACACTATACATACTCTTAAATGTAGACGACTTGCCTTTTTATTCTGTTTTCTTTCCACTCACTACTCTCTCTTCGCGTATTTGTATGTTCTTCTCCTTCTTGTAGTATTAACGTAAGTAGTGTCAGTGAGAGACTGTACTACAAACTATGTACTGACATACAACTTCACTCCCCGAATGTATTCTTCTTATCAGGAATGCAATCTGTGAATGCATCATCACTCTAATCTCTATCTCACACAAGTAATGAACAAGCATATGTATCTATTCTTTAGAGAGATAGGGAACTATACAGAAATACAGTCTACCAGTGTTGGGGTAACACGAAGACTCCTCCTATATAATGCATAGTATGTTGTATAGGAGTGAATGCTTGTGTGCTCTGTTCCCATTTCATGTTTGTCTATGCCATTGCCAAATCAATGCAGTATTTTTGCGTATCATCATCTCTACTGCTCCCTTTATAATGCTACAAGCTATAATATAATGCACACTTCCGTCTCCTCTATCTAATTCTTTCAATGACTCAAAGTAAAGAATAACAAATGTTTTTCCACTCTTTATTCTGATGCTGCAAGTGTACAAAAGTACGTAGAAACTTTGTATATGCAAAATAACGCGAACCTGAGACACACAAAGAGAGAGAGAGAAGCGATATACGTGTAAATGTGAATCGTAGCAGAAGATAGGACGTGCAGCACACCAACCAAATACTTGTCTACCATTTGTTGTTGGCTCCGTGTGTGCGAGTGTGTGCGAGTTTCTCTCTCTCTCTCTGTGTGTGTGTGTCTGTGTGTTAAGACCTATTTCCACTATCTACAATTACATACTCCATACTTACTTATTCGCCCTGGATGGCTGACAGCATGACTCATGACATTCTGTGCACTTATACTCTCATGTAGTCTCTTCAATTCAACTAAAAGTGAACTACGTGCAAAACGTAAACTCTATCTATCTATGTCCAGGTCTGCAACGAAATTGTTTGCGAGACACACACAAGACAGCTACTATACATATTATAGTACAGACACTGTTCCATATAATATATGTTAGTATGATGACTTCAAAATTAGTAATTATATATACCTAACTGAGAATAGCTACATTCTAAATAGCTGACAAGAAGAAATGAGCAATTTCCAAGTGTGTGTGTGTACATATTATACAGTCTAAGCATATATATCACAGTTACATATGCAAGATTGATGCATTAATCTAGAATATTCCTTAGAAAAACAACTCCCCCGTAAAGACCCGGCCGCGTGTCTTGTCATGATGACGTCACTCTTTATAAGCTACTACATGCTAAGCTGTATGGCGGATGGAGAGAATGTGCGTGCGATTGCCATGTCAAGTCAATACTCATTCATAATAATAAGCTTACTCAATTAACACGATGGCTATAAAAGTTGTTCTGGTTTCGCTTTTCTGTTCTGCTGCTGCTCTCTCCACTCTGTTCTCATCCGGACACAATGGACTAGCCAATACTACTTGCTAACACTTTGCTTTCCTTACCACCACTAACTACACTCTACTACTATATATACACTGTGTACTATATATATAATATATACACTCCTCACTACTTTACTATATAGTGTATAGTTACAAGGGCTGCTTCTATAGTACTTTACTAGTGACTGCACCACCACTATTAGTAAAATACTCTGCACTCTCTCTCACACAAAGTATAGGTTCGGCCTCCTCACAATCATCAGTCTGCGTCTGTATTTAAAACGACAATGCAAACGAACGATAAGTCATAAGCACGTCGAGAATATTAATAATGATCCATCATGGAGTTTTGGCTACCAGCACCAGAACTGGCAGCAGTGGTTATGTAGCAGTCAGTGATATGTAGTTAGTATTAAGTGGTAAAAAGGTAAGTCAAAAGAGAGAGAGAGAGACTACTTGGGAAAGTGTACACGGTTCTATACATATATAGATAGTAGTATTACATATACATATTGCTTAGATTTGTATATTTGTGAGAGAAAGTAAAGGAAAGTATCGTTGATTCGTACCAATAGAAAGTGTTAGTACTATTTGCAGAGTGGCTAATAATCCATTGTGGTCGTACATAATACGGTTACAGAATGTAGTCGTAGTAGTAGTCGTAGTAGACGTCGTTGGGACTAGCTGCTGTAGTAGTAATGGTAGTAAGTAGACAGTAGAGTTTGTGTGTGGTGGTGGTGGCGGTCGAACAAGGGCTACTACATAATATTATTAGTTAGTTGTATTTTGTCGTATCCAATTCTTTCTTTCTTTCTGTGTGCTGCTGAGTTGACTGACTAGGTATAATATGTACCTAGGTAGGTAGGTAGGTAGCTATGTATGGTACGGTACACACAGAGAGACTGGTGGTGGTCATTTATATATTATGTGTGTAGCAGCATAGGAGCAGTAGTAGTTAGTAGTATATGGTAGTTGTATTATAAAAGTGTATTATAGTTTGAGTGACTCTCTCTGCGACTCTGTGTGTACTACTAGTGACTGTGTATCCTCACTCGGAACCACTCAACGCAAATTGATAGAGTAATCGATATCGATCATGAAATTCTCATGCTAAAACATGCCCGCTGTAATGACTCACGTTGACAACGTCCCACTTGACCCCTTGTGGACTATCCTCCGCAGCAGCAGCAGCAGGAGCAGCAATCGTAGCGGCCGCCGCCGTCAATGTATTACAGTCAGTGTTGGTGCGACGATGAGAGAGCGTTTGCCTGCTTGTCTACCACTGCGGCTGTTCCAGAAACTGCTGCTGCAGCTGAGGAGGAGGAGGAGGAGGAGGTGAAGAAGGAGCAGGAGGAGATGCCTTCATCATCGCAACAAGAAATCTTCCCAACAACGACCCTGCAGTAGTAGTCCCAGTGTGAAACAACAAACAATCCAGTCCTCCAGCCACTTCCGATCATCCGACTCTGATTTCCACTAGAAGAGCCAGTACTCACTAAAAACATGATGAATAGCAACCAACACACGCGTATCACAAATTATGGATTTGCAGTTGTTGCAGCATTGCGACGACCACACACACACAGCTCACTCTCTCAACACACACTTTTTTTGCATTTCAAAACAAAATCTCTCCCTATAATTGTAATATTTTTATATATGGCACAAGGAGGACCACTTTCTTCCTTTAGTAGATCTCAAAGTGTGACAATGACCACCACGATGAAACAGAATTCTGTGTGAGCAATCAACAACAACTGAAAAATTAATTATTCGAAGAACGAGAGGACGCTTTTACTATATAAAAAACGAATGAAAAAATGACGGACCACTATTAGAAATTATTTCCTGTCGATTTATCTTGCAGTAACAGCAGGAGCATTTGTATGCTGTAGTGGTGATGGTGATGGTAGTAGTAGTAGTTTGTAGAATTCATGGATTTTTTTTACAAGTACTCGTTTCTCTCTGCTAATTACGAACACGTAGTCTTGTTGGTGGTAGACTCGCCGAGACACACATTCGCACAGCGGCAGTTTGCTCTAGTACAGAAGTTGTAGTAGTCGTCGTCGTAGTATTTTAGTCGTCGCTTTATGCTACTCTCTCTCTCTCAGAGGCTAAAACTGTACTTGCATATATATGTGTAAGTATGTATGCTGGTAGTAGTATAATATATTTCTATGTATATAGTAGTAGTAGTGGTAGAGTCGATTAGAGAGAATATAATACACACTATAATAGACGCAGTGAATTATCTGCACCGTATAGATTGCACTTGGTATTTCTTGTTACGAGTTTCACACAGACAGACAGGACATGGTCTTGGAGACACTCTCTTCTCGCAGTTGTAGGTAATAAAGTAAATGGACTAGGTTTGCTGTACTTGTATAGTAGTAGAAGTAGTCGTTGTTGTTGTATTTAGTAGTAGTAGTAGTAGTAGTAGTAGAAGTAGTAGACGTATATATATATATATGTTATGTGTGTGCGTTACTTACCTACTGAGATAACTCTCTATCGAAAAATGTGTGGTAATAAATATTATTATTATTATCTATGATTAGTTGTTGCAGAAAGAACGATTAGTGGAAAGAGCTATTAGTGAGTGAGTGTGGCAGTTGGAGAGGTGTGTGTGTGTGTGAATGTGTGTAGTAGTAGTAGATAGTAGAGTGTGATAGAGATAGAGAGAGAGAAGAGAGAGAGCTTCGAGAGAGAGAGACAGAGAGATAGGGAAGTAAGTGGTTTGGTTTCGTTGTTTGGTTGTGTAATGTGAAGAAGAAGAAGAAGAAGAAGAAGAAGAAGAAGAAGAAGAACGTTTAGTAGTTGCCTTGATGGTATAAGAAGTAAGTATTAGTAAATGGTGAATGTGAAGTAAGTATTCTGAGTGGCTGCTACTGCTGGTCGTCGTCGTACGGAAATCAATTATTGGCAAACACGCAAAAGTCGATGCAACAGATACAATCAGAGTATCTCCAATCTCTCATCCAGCACTCACTGAACTCAATCCCAATCTGCGGATGTTGATGATGATGACGAGTAAAAAATGAGGAATATTCTGATCACAAGAAGACGAAGAAGAATGGAAATCCAGAGGAATTTTCACTCTCACTTCCTTTCTTCCTGGTTCTTGTCTCTGCCTGTATTACTATATATACAAGTATAATGTGTGTATGTGTGTGTGTGCAAATGAAAGTCTGTTCTCCAGTCTAGTAGCTCTTCTGTTCTCGCCACAACTCCAACAACTCTTCTTCTCCTTTCTAGCAGTGCTCTGTGCTGTGGGCCCAGTCACGTCTGGTCGTCGCTCTGCTCTCTATATCTAATACATTGTCACTATAGTGGCCCAGCACTGTTCTCACTACGGCTCCTCTGCTCGTATAATACATGCCGCCGCCGATGCTGCTGCTGCTGCTGTGTGTGCACTGCTACAACACGACCACCGCACTGTACATATTACAGATTCGCCTGAATATGTATTTATCTCACACTGCTCTATATATCTATGTATATATATGATGTAGTCACCGTATTATATATGTATTATACAGGAGAGTGAGAGAGAGAGAGAGACGTGGAAGTATGTTGGTGGGTTGGTTGGTTACTTTTTCGTCGTTGGACGAAGAGCCAGAGACGATAGTACACGAACGGGCAAACCAACAGAGAGAAAAGAGAGTGAGTCGTGTCGTGAGTGAGCGAGAGGATAGAGGAAAAGAACGGCAGCGAGACGTTTCAGCACGAACACAGTCGACGTACTCTCTTGCGCATTATGGCCAGGCCGATCAATAATACCCGGAGACGCCTTAACAATCCGATCGGACCCATAAGCGCAAAAGTGAGTTCAGTTCACAGTGTCTCCTACTACTACTACTACCACCACCACCAACACCACCACCACCACCACCACTCCAAAGCAACATAGCCAAGTCCGAGCTCACTCGCTCTCTCTCTCTCTCTCTCTCTCTCTCAATTCTCCGTTTACAAAAATCGCTACATCTGAATAAGAGCCGAGAGGCTCCGACACAGTGCGAAATGCGATATCTCTCTCTTGTATGTGTATAGAGTGTATACAGGCCTATTATTACTACTGGTACGCTTTGCTCTTGTGTATTCTTATGCACTCAGGGCTACAGATATATACATACATATTCCGTAGCAGCAGCACAGTGACTGAACTCTCGAGTCAAGTCAACTGAGCCACAGCTATCTACTGATATTACAAGTGTAATATTATAATACGACGACCTAAACAATATAGCAATATGCATCCACTAGCTTCCTCGTAGAATGGAACGGAGAAGTGAGGAATAGCACGTACACGTATATTATAACGTAGTACAATTCTCTCTCTCCTTTACTAAACTATCTAGTCAACAAGTACAAGTTCCCTTTCACTCTCTCTCCTCTCTCTGTCTTCCAGTCCCTACCACTACTCTCTCTCTATCTCCTGTCTACCTGACTTTTTTCTGTACACTTTTTTTTATTCATAATCTTGCGTACATTTCAAACACATTCAACATTTCTGCCTAGTCTGGCCCCTTCTGCTACACGGCCGCTCAAATATACATCGCTGTGTTAACAGCAGCAGCAGAAAAAAATTGAACACTGCGAGAGAGAGAGAGAGACGGGAAAAAAATGAAAGAAAGGAAATGCTTTCTGCCACTCAGTGGCTCTACTCTTACTTACTATGGTATGCACTGCGACTATTTGAATACATTGTACTAACTGTATTCATGAGGACTGCTACTAGTAGAGACATACAGTGGTCTCTGGTCTTGTAGTAGTAGTAGTAATATTGTAGCGATAGCGAAATCGTTGGCTATAACTAGTTGGAGGGGTAGGTAGCGAGCACACGGTAGCATTGCAGTGGTCTGCATATATCCCAGAAACTACAGTGCAATCAGATATACCGTTCTCTGTGTAAGACTCGGTTCGCTACAGTCGCTCCACTGGCTGCTACACAAAACAAGGCACTGTGTATACACACACAGAGAGAGAGAGAGGATACATAGTGATACTGGTGGTGTGGGAAGTCAAGTCAGCAGCAGAGAGTAGAGCAGAGCAAAGAGATGGAGAAATGAAGGCGATGCGATGCGATACCATAGGACTACTAACCCATATACTAATCCCATCACTGTTACACTGCATACCTACATACTCTCTTTTCTACACACTCTCCAATGCTGCTGCTACTGGTTTGGCTCCGCTTAAGTTGACTTGACTCTCGTGCACACCAGCAAAAAAAAATCTCCTTCCTTTCTTTTTTACTTGTTCAGGGCTCTCTCTCTCACTCTTTCTCACTGAAAAGATGACGAAGTGGAAGAAGTGCGGACGAGCACCAAGGTAGTAGCAATGTACTGGTAGTAATGAGATCGAAATGAATATCTGCAGTAGCCGCCCGCACAGCATATAGCACCCCTTAAGACAAGTTTAAAAAAAGATTCCCTACCACTACATATAGCACACCGATTTCCTATATATAGTCGGCCAGTGCTGATAGTAAGTGGTGGCGGAGAAATTGGAGAAAGTCGAATTGATTGACTCACACAGTGAGAGAGAGAGAGAGAGAAAGATAGGTGGGAGATTGTGTTGGTGGTGGTGGGGAATAAAAGAGTTTGAAAAATATTGCCAATTGTAATGATAAGTAGTAGTAGCAGTATGCACTTGACTGACTCACTGACTCACTGACTCACTCACTGACTCACTTCACTTGAATGGTGAGAATTCACAATGCTTTTACTTTGCTTATTGCAGATACTTGTGTGTGATTAGAAATGTTCTCCCTTTTCGTCGTCCTTTTATTTCTGACTGGTTCTTGTTGTTTGGTCGGGTCCGTTCTTCTCTGTTCTGTGGCTGGTGTTGTTCGACGGTGGGGATGGGATGAAAGTGAAAGCTACACTAGAGAGCTACACAGCGACAGAGTGTGTGGAAGGAAGAGAGAGAGAGAGAGAGAGAGAGAGGAGCACTGCTTGGGCTTCCTCCTTTCGTAGTAGCTGCAATCACTCGACTATGTAGGGCACTGGACGAGTCAGTCGTCGTGTGCACCACATCCACTCGCTCTCTCCTACTAACTACTAATACTTACAACGTACTATATGCACTGTGTGTGCGAGTATATATATATATATATATATATTGTGTGTGTGGTCCAGTGGAAGCCACACCAGGCCACACCAGTTCACTGCTACTCACTTTGTAGTTAGTATCGTAGTTACTCTACTGATTGAGCAAAGGTCAGAGTTCAAATGTACCGTGCAAACTTCAAATCGTTAAAATTTCCCTCGCTTTCCTCGTGCCCGCAGCACCGAGACGGCGACACAAAATCAAATGCATCATGAAAAGTATATGTTCCAGTGAAATAAGAAATGATAGGCCGTTTCCTGTTCCTTGTTTGCTTCTTCTCTCACTCTCCCTCTTTTTCTTTGTTTAGTATTGGCTGTTGTCCTTCTGTGTACAGTATGCAATGTACAGTAGGGTGAAACTTAAAATGACAGAGAGAAAGCAACGATGAATATGATGATTGGAGTTGAACGGAGTCTGTGTCTATATAAGTATGCAGTATGTGGAAATGAAAAGAAAGTCCGTAGTACACAAGGCGAGAGAGAGACAAGACAGACAGACAGTACAGAGGTGGCTAGAGTATAAGAGAGAGACAGAGACAGAGAGAGAAGAAGAAGAAGAAGAGAAGAATTGAATGTTGAGATGAGAAGGAACAGAGAATACAAGTAAGTTAAGGTGCTCTGCTCGAGAACGAGTGTAGCGAAGCGAATGCAAATAGAAAATCTGCAAGAAGAGATGTTTCTCTGTTAGAAACTAAAGAGAATGCTGCCTTTGACTTGACGCGACTGCATATTCTACCTACTGGTCTACACACACACATACATATACATAGCACAATGCTTGTTCTTCTTCTATTGCTTTCAACTGTTTTAACCGAACGCCAGAGCACTTTATACGATCCAGCAACTCTTAACGTGTGCATATCTACTGCTACGTATATTAGTAGTCCTCCTGGCTATATGGTACACAGAGAGATGCATGTTTGTATGTGGCATGAGGAGTATGTGCTCCATACTATGTATACAGTGCACCTCTTTCTCTTCGTGTGTGTGTGTGTGTGTCTCTTGCTCTCGTTGATTCCTTTAGTTTCTCTGCTGGTTCTTCTTCAAGTCTCTGTAGTGGAAGTTGCACAGTCCCATCGCATCCAAAGTTTCGCTTCTCTCGGAGAGCAAGTGAGTGAGTAAGTAGAGAGGAGGATGTGAGTATGTAGTACTGTACTGTGTGTATTGTCTGTACGGTGTGGCCGTGGTGGTGGGATGGTGGTGGTGGTAGTAGCAGTAGTAGCAGTAGCACAGGAGACTTACATTGCATTACATTACACTCACCACCACACCAGAAGAACAGAATGGAGAATTGCTCTGTCTCTGTTATCTGCACAGTGCAAAAATATATCTCTATAATACACGCATGCACAACATATAGTGACTGTAACTATAACTAACTAACTAGTCAAAGAAATTCGGTCATCTCCCGAAATATCTTTCAAGAAGTACAAGTACTACTTACATGCTTGCAGTGGGACTACATATACATACACAGACAAAAACTACCACTGTATATACTTGTACTAGCAGGGAAATCAGTAGACTAACCTCAATTCACTATATATACAGTATGTGTATATAGGGGAGCATATAGAGTATACATTTGCAGAAATACGCTAAAAGAGCGACGAGCAAAATGCATTATACAAGAGACTGAAGTAGTTCAGGTATATATAAATATGTGTTAGGTATATATTTTTTCACGGACGCAAATATATGTATATACAGTATATAATGAGTGTAGTAGAGACATTCTACATGGTACACAGTAACAATAAGTGGAAATTTGTAATCGTTTTAATAATTAAATCAGTTAAGAGTGGAATGTTGTCGTGGTCGTCATTAGGACAGAGGACAGAGGACAGTGAGTGAGACAGAGGATGGAAGGGGCAAGTATTTTATTGATGAAGAGTATGGATTGGACTCATGTTACGATCCGAGTGATAATATTTGCTATCGTGAGAGTAGACTGTTGATGCGTCGTCCGGTTTGTCTCCGCGACTCAGACTTGGCAGCGAGATTCGCTTCTGCCAGTGGTGCGTCCAGTACAGCTCTCCGGGGTGGGCAGCGTGGCCGTTCGGGTTCTGAGAGGAAGATTCACGACACAGGTGCACGCAAAATATCATGCTGGCTATTAAGGCCGTGAAACCCACTATGAGGAATGCTATGCCGCAGTACCTACAAAATACAATCAATAAATTAATATTCTTATCTGCATTCCACTACTAATATTATTACCACAAGCTTATATTCTACACAGAAAGCTTTGATACAGTTCCCTCTGTAGCATACATAATAAAAAAATTGTCCATACTACCACCACTGCTAAGAATCAGGGTTTCGGATATCTCATTTTCTCCTAAAAATCCAATCACAGTGGGAAAATGTGATTAATAACATGGAAAGGATAGTGTAAATCCCATTTTCACATTAATCACAGCAATTAATCGCATGGAGTGGATAAAAATTATAATTTGGATATACAGGGGGTATTACTACCTACCGTACCCTTGTATAATTCCCAGTGCGGCAATGAAACCCGAAACCCTGCCATTATACTAACCACATATTCTTTTGTCTAGTTTTCAGTTCATTTGCATGCACTGTTTCGTAGTAGTGTTAATAGGTAATACTAAAATCAGATAATCGGTGCTCTAAAAAAAATACACAGTGCACTGACCAAACGAACGGCGGATCATAAAGCTGAAGCACAACGGAAAAGCCCAGGGTGACCAGAATAAGACCCAAGTTGACTAAAACAAGGAGACAACAAACACCTTTCGTGTTTGGACAGCATGGATTCGGGGCGCTCATTGTCTCCACAACGACTCCACCCTTCCGGGATGTCTTCGTCTTCACTGAAGACAATTCCGAAGGAGCTCGACTCTTTCCAGAGTAGTTACTGTATTCCAGAAATATACATTAGTCACGCAATGGGAGAAAATTAAAATTACCAAATTATAAATTAATCGTACAAATATAATAAAATTAATTAGGTTGATTGAATAAGTAAGGAGAACAGTGGCCTGTCTATACCTGTAGATAATGGAGGCAGGTGTGGGTTGGTGGTGTTGACTCTTCATGTAGGCCGACTCGATATAAATTTCACTGCCGTCCTTTTCATCTCGAAATTTTTCGGGAATTTCCGCCATCCTGGGCTGGTATCGAATGTGTCTGGGAGGATTCCTCACAGGAGGACGGTTCTTATTGTTGTATCTATTGTCGGATGTGTACGAAGCACTGCTGGCCGTTTCGATGGTATCCTCGTCTTCCACTTCTATGATGGTGCGTGGGTGCACTCTGCTGCCCACGTTATTCTGATGATGATGACTCCCTTGTCCATGTTCGCTATGGTCGTTTGTATTATGGTCTGAGTTAGTGTGGTGGTTGTGGTGGTGGTGGTGGTGATGCTGGTGGCCTTCTAATCCTCCTTGATCTTCTTGTTGCCAATCGTAGTCTGTTCGCTTATTCCTCTGTGCCATTACAAAATACTACTTGCTAAATACTGAGTCACACAAACAAAACAAACGACGATAATCAACAAAATAAAGAAAAATAAATAAAACGCAAGAATTCCAAGAGGAGTCAGAGGTCGTTCCTCACTTGGATATCTTTGTTTGAGGAATGTGCAGCAAAAGTCGAATAAAATAATAATAATACTAACAAATAAGTTAAATATATCTAAACAGGCATGACTGATAAGTGACGCTTCACTGATTAGTACATTCACTTTCTAACTTTCACTTTTGACTAAAAATTCGCATTCTTAATTTAGTCATTGTTTCCGTAATACGGGACTCTGTGAACAGGTGCACTCTATATCCTACAACTACAACGCTCTAAATTCCAATAAAAACAAAAGTCAATAAATGTTAAGTAATAATCTACTCTTGTGCTGTAATGTGTATACAGTTAAATGTAAGAAGGAAAACTCTGAATGCCTAATAAGTTCTAGTAGTGTGGTGGTGGTGGAAATATTGCACAATACTGTATTTACATACTATACGACATTATAGTTTGTAGTTATAGTTAGACGAACCAGTAAACCTATATAGTAAATATATAAGATTGGTGGTGGTGGTTGGGAATATTATCATGTGCATCCCCCTTCAATCTCTATTCGCACATTTGCGTCATATGGAAAAGGGTAAGGACGATTGCATTGAAGCTCAGGTGTTTTTAAAAGCCACCCCTCTAGTTACCATACCTTTTATGCATTAGCTACACAACAGAACAGGTACTCACACGGCACAGTCTGCATACCTGTGCTCTTCTATGGCGGACACATGTAATGTGATGTTCATTCCGTGTTTGTGTGTCTGTGTGGGTAGTTTAAAATGTACAGACACATCATTGGAGTGTGTGCAGGTATTTGTACGTGCATGAGGAGACTTCTTCCTGTGTCAGTGTGTATTACGTATGTTTTTATGGGTTTTTGTTTCGTTGCACAGCTCAAAGGATGCTTTTCTATACTTGCGTAGGAATCTCAACCAAATATTATTCCATTGTGCGTAGAATAACGTATTGTATTTGTGAACTCTTGCATTTCCATTCAGATGCACGGCGACGGCACAGACCCAAATCAAACACCACCCTTTTTAACCGCTTTGACGTATATTGATGAATGCTACTCATTAATGGTAGAACTCACACAACCCAATTTATGACAATAATTCACGTACAGGGTGAACAGAAACTGAAATAGTTTATTGCACGAATTTGATGGCTGCTTTGGTGGAGGGAGGAAATGGTTTCCGCGTTCCTCCACTTCTGTGCATTCATATTTAGTTCGATTCCATTCTGTCTTCCACACGTAAAGGGGGTGGAGTGAAATTACATACTGCCTGAAAAATAGTAGTCCTAAGAATGATATCAGTGGAGTATCCAGAACAAGTATTTAGAGGGGCTCAGCCACTTTGTTTCTGGGTTAATTAAGTCCCCCCTTCCCAATACTTTCTACAACTTTTTATTAAATCCGGGGGGGGGGGACCTGATGGACCCTTCTCTTGCATACGCCATTGAATGAGTCCACTCACTCCAAGGATACACATAAATTAATACCTTAAGTTTTCTCATTGTATTAGAATTTGAATGATTCTATTCGCCATGTGGTAGTAATACGATATATGATAAAGTAAATACATCTGAAACATAAATATTGCTCGCTTAAAGTTTGACTTGTATTATAATACAAAAATTCAAAATGGAAATGGTGAATCTTGTAAAAACAATGAAATGTAGGCTTGTCAAGCCGGGTGTAATTTAGCCGCAGTTTCCTCCCGAACTTTCCCCAAATAAACTCTATAGAAATTTTCATGGAACTTTCACTAAATGCTAATCCCTGTGCATATCTGGAGAAAGTTGATAAATTCCTGCCAAACATTTATTTTACAGCCCCCACCTTTCACCCAGTAAATTAAAGATTTATCAAAGTGGTACGCTAATGCGAAATATCAAAATCAATCAAGGCGCGGGCAATGTAAAAGAACACTCATGCATACACATCCATATGCATGAGCTGCTGAAATTCTGTGTTTAGAATTCACCATTGCAAATGCAGGAAAGGAAAAATCGTGCATGAGACAGGACGAGAATAATCTCTGCATAAAAGTATCTTTCACATAGAAAATGTCTGAGTGAATATTCATCATTTTTTTTGCTTTTGTGTGGTTAGGTTATTTTGTGAGCACCCTGCAGTGCCTACTATACTATATATAGACTACAGAGTCGATGATATAATAATATAGGTGATGTTTGCCATATCTCTTTCTTTGGTTACACCTGTTAAAGACTTTTCGAAGACATCCCATCAGTCAGTCTTACATTCAATGTTTGCTTTGACTCACAGCGAGCTGATGGAATTTATGTGAGCCACATTTGCATATGCACAGAGTGAGAAGACCTTAAAATATATCTCTGTCTATAACAGAATGCACAGTGGATGATAATATTTGTGAACACCAGCACCATCAGCTTCCATTCAAAGAAAATCGCATCCGTCTGCTTTCCTTCACAACACTAGTTCAACACTGTGTACAACGTGTACGTGTGTGTATTATGGCTCCGTTGCCTCTCCATCCAACTCCATAATAATATTTCGTCCATGAACAACGAATTAGCATACAATAGTTCGTGTGTGCTTATTTCTTGCCGTCCGCGTCCATGGCCCTCTCTAAAATTGCAATAATATTTTTCCTCGTCATTCTCACAACCCTCCCCCCTCCCCACTACTACTTCCATTGCTATTACTATTTTAATGCCCTTTCCTCTCTGTGTGTGTGTATCTAGCATATGAAAATGTGTAATTCACGTAGAGGGAGTGAGAGAGAGAGAGAATGAAGCAGGACACGAAAGAATTCTGATGAATGTAAAGGTCATGAAGAAGATATTGATTGTATAGGTATTATGAAGAAAATAGATGCAGCAGCGAAGTAGGAGAAAACACTGCAACTTGAGCCCCGGGCGATCTCTGGAAGCTGCAATGCTGTTGCTTTTGCTTTACTTCCCTATCCAGAGCCGATCCGATCCTCTGCTCGTGCTCCGAAACGCCAAAAAAGACACTCTAACCGTCTCTGTACATTATGTCGTCTTCTGTGTGTGGGGCTCCACTTCTATAGGTCGTCTCCTCCATCTCCTCCAGTCCTCTCACTCTCTCTGTGTGTACCCAATTCACGAACCATCTACGACCACAGAATACACACAGAAAAGAACAAGAAGAAATCTAAAAATGAACAATTTTCACTTTTAAACAGAAAATATTATTTTACATGTTCGATTTGGAATTCCTCATTTCATCCCATTTTTTTTGCAAAAGGAGAAATTATTTCTTTCTGCAGGAATGTCGATGGTTTTGCGAGAAAAATACTCGTCCTGACCGTATACACACAGTGTACACACAAAATACGGCAGCAGAGGAAAGGTAGAGCACGGTGCTTTATTTGCACGCTAAATATCTGTCTGGTGACTTGGTTGGTGGTGAGTGTATAAATATTATAAAGCCCGAGCATAGGCACACATACATTGAACATACATATAAAGAGATGTGTATGCATTGCATAGGGAGTAGTTTGCTGCTACTGGTCTATACAGGTCTATACTATAATGCCCGCATGAGAAACAATAGTCCGTCTCTGTCAGGCTGGGCTCTGGAGCTGTTATTGTCGTCTAAAATGTTATTGCTAAAAGTCCTCTGTAGACGTCTGTGCGCTGCTTTCTTGTCTGCAATGTAAAAGAATGCAATGTGACCCGTGTAATGGAAACTGTTTATTTTACTAATAATGCTTTATTCTTTGATACATTTCAATGCAAACACTTTTTTCGCATTTTCCTCCGTGCATAAGTACTTTCGGCAGTTAGTGTGCCCGCTATATTCTCTGTATAGGGTTACATTATGCAGAGAAGCTGGAAGGAGACAGTGGGACACACGGAGTGTTTTTCTGCAAAAACGCAATGTGCTATATATATTAATGTAGCCAATGTAGCAATATGTGTATTATGTGGATATGTGCTTTTTAGGCTAAGCTTAGCTACCTACTTGCGAAAATGCACCAAAAGAATCAAGACACAGAGAAATTGTAGTGCAACTGGGGCACTTGGAGAATGCCACAATTCGTAAATGGCGGTTCGTTGCAGCCAGCAGATATACATGTAGTGAAGGAATAACTGAAAATATAGCGAAGCGGCTCTTCGTAATACTTCATATTGTTAGTCAGCCAGACTTGAATAATAATAATAATCTTTATTCACAAATACAAATTGTTACAGGAACAATTTTGAATTGTTAGTTACGTTGGAAGTCAGTTAGTATTATAAATATTGTTTCACAGAGTTTCAGTGAGCCTCAGCACATCAGAACGACTTTGTCCATTTTTCAAGGTAGGTAGGTAGTAGGTAGCTAGGTTAATTGTTATTCGTGTCAAGTAATTTGACTCAGATTACTTGTACAGTGCAAGTAAATTGCAAATAAGTATTGATTTCCAACAGTATGGCATTTACTTCATTGACACACTGTAATTTCATGCATAAGTCGAGTCATCAAAAACTACCAATTTTATAACTAAGATAGCAAGTTTGGTGACAATTTTAGATATTATAGAGATAGAAAAGTAGACAAGTTTTATAAAATTAATTCTAGGAGTAAATTTCAATCAATTAAGCCATGCCGGCTAGTGTTTTAGATAATGTTAATTGATTTTTACCACAAATTCAAATGTAAGGATAAAAATGTATCTATTTATTACCGTTTACTCTGATTTAAAGTATAAATAATAAAGCACAAAATAAATAAATATATTATTTAATTCCAGTTGCCAAATAATTGATATTTAGTAAGCCGTAAGTGATGGATCCAGACAGCTCAACAGGAAATGACAATTCTGAAAGTGGAGAATGTGACTCTTTCAATGATGAAAACAGCAATTTGTCAAAGCAAAGTCCCAAATCCGACAGAACAAATATTGACGCTTTAGATGACACAGCCAGAGATACTATAATACTCCCACCGACTACCGATGACTCTTCGAATTCTATTAAATCATTGAAAAAGTCGGCCACTATTCGTGTTGATTTGAGCGGAGATCATGAACTTTTGGATTTTGGGGACGACGGGGAAATCGTTGGGGAAATTGACAAATCAGAAGATGAAGACGAAGGAGAGGGGGAGATTGAGGATGATGGGGAACTCGAGGATGACGATGAGGAAGAAGGAAAGATTGTGGAACCTGCTGTTGTCCTTGAAGAAGGCGAGTGTGGGGGTGACATTGCTAAGGAGGAAAATGACGAAGAACTTGAAGAGGGGGAGGTCACTGACGATGAAGAGAGGAAAGATAAGCCACTCTGCCGGTTTTTCAACAAAGGTCAATGTACTTGGGGAACAAATTGCAGGTGCGCATTTTCTTTCTTGGTTTGTCTATGTATTTGAATTAGTTAATATTATATGGAAAGTGCATTTGCTTTTAAATAGATTTTTGCATCCGGGAGTGACTGACACCGGACTGTACACTATGTTTGATCCAATGCGTCCTCTGCTGCCTCTACCTGTTAATCCTGTTTTTGCACCTAAACCAGGACTTTTAGGTATTGCTCCTCCTAACTTTCCCCCTTTGATAAAAGAAGAACCCGTAGTAGAATCCGCTTGGGAACGAGGTTTGCGGCATGCGAAGGAGGTAATTCATCAATTGATATTTTGTAATGGCCAAATCAAGAATATTCACAATAATTAGGTTAAATCGTTTATATGGAATTTTGTGTTTATTTTTTTAGATAATTAAGCAGTCGGTTAAGAGAAAAGAGACGGACGTCGACTTTGAGGAAAAGAAAATGAATTTGAGTTTAGCACAGGAAGATCTTGACAAAGAGAACGATTACTACGTAAGAAAGCCAACAACACCCGATCCCGAACCTCCAGTGTACGTTTTCGAATAGAAATTAAGTTGGGACTAGGAAAAAGAATCTAAAACAGATTATCATATTATCAATACTTTTTAATATGATTTAGTGATGACTTTGACGATTTCGACGGGGCAGACTGGCCACCATCATCAGGTGCCAATCAACCTCCAGAAAATGAGAATCGATTGAAAATTGACCCAGACTTTGTACGTGAAAGAGTTCATCGAATTGGGAAAAGTTCCAGAGGAATACGGGAAGCCCCACCCAGAGATGGCCCACTTATTCGAGAAGCTCCCCCATTACATGAGCCAGAGGTATTTTCAACAACAATTATTTGCTCTTCACAAAACTACACGTTGGATTTACAAAGTTTTAATTTGTGTGAAGGTTCGAATGGTACGAGAATCAGCTTTGCGTCGAAATCGATTCGATTCGTTCAATAGTGCAAAGTCCTCCCGTCGTCCATACGATGAGTAAGATTATTGAACCAACTTCTTAGTATATTTTTATATTATTTAAAAAATCCAATTTGTAATGTGGCAAATTATCATGTATTGAAATATTTTTCAGTCCTCGCAAGGCAGAAGAGTGGCACGATCCTTGGATGCGGTCAAAATCCCCTGGAGGCGGAGCAGGAGGTAGAGCATCTCGCAAGGATTCGTCTGTGTCAAAAAGATCAAGTTATTCTTCCGGCTCAACGAAATCGTCTTCGAGATCGTCTTCCTCCTCCAAAAGCTCTCGTAGCAGTTCTTCCAAGAGTTCCAAATCCTCCAGAGGTTCTCAAAAAAGCGGAGGTAAAGGCAGAAGGAAGGAATTAAGAAAAGCTCCACCAAGAAAGTTCTCACCAAAGCCCGGTAAAGGCAAATTCCGTATTTATTATTGTTGTTGTCAAACTTTATTGTTTAATTTAAGTTACTTAACAAAAGTAATAATTTGTCCACAGTTCGAATTGCTCCTCCCCCACCCCCAAAGGAAGAATTCGGTCGACGCAATTTTGGTCCACCTCATTTCGATCGTCCAACACGTTACGCCCCTCCACCACCACCTACAACTCAGCCTCAGAAGAAACTACTCCCCGAGAAAGAGCCTCCAAAAACGTTTTTGTGAGCTTTAAACTTCTAATGTTTTAATGATTAATAAAATGATAAATTCTAAAGGTTGGTTTGATTTATGAATTTTGTTGGTGTTTTATAGACGCGAACGAGATATAAACAAACGTATGAGAAGGCGATCACGGAGTTGGTCAGCCAGTTCTTCAGCATCGCGTTCGAGGTCGCGCTCAAGATCATTCACCCCTTGGTCTCGTTCCAGATCCAAATCTTTATCTAAATCCCGATCACGTTCACGACCACGTTCTGCCTCCAGTAATAAGCCTAGAGTGAGGTCCAAGTTTTCTCGTGAACGGTCGCGGTCAAGGTCACTTTCTAGAAGAATTTCCTCCAAATCTCGCAGCAGTTCCTCTTCCTCCTCATCGTCATCCTCTTTTAAAAGAGGAAACATGAAAAGTATTTTTTTTAACTAAATCTATCTATTTGGTATTTGAACAATACAAAAATGTTTTCGATTGTTTATTTTTAATAGCAACACGGAAGCGTAAGCGATTAGACAAATCGGCTGATCAGGAAGCAAATATTTCCCCACCTGCCCACGTTGAAAAACAGAGTAAACTTGATTTATCCCCCAAGACTAAGGTTCCTCAGAAAGGTCAAATCAAGATGACCCTAAAATCCAGCGGAGCTATAAAAGCCAATCGAAATGTTCTGGAGAGACTCTCTGATGACTTTGTTGGTCAAGGTCTGTGCATTTATCAAGGATAAGGTTTAATTTCGTACAAGTATTGCAAAACTGACTTTGTGTGTTGTAAATTCAGATGGAAATAACGATTCGGGTTCAATAAAAGAGATTTCTCCAACTCTGAATGAAGACATCTCGAAGGTGAATAATAAGCAATTATGTACTCAGTACTAATGATTATTCGGTTGGCACCCTTAGTTATGATCAAATGTTTATGCAGTCACCGTTTGCGGAACAGTCGAGTCTTTCTCCAAAAGAATCAAAGACGACGAAAGTGCGTCGTGAAGAGTTGCTGAAACAACTAAAGGCTGTAGAAGAGGCGATCGCCAAGAAACGATCTAAACTGGACAAGTCGTAGTTAATAAATTATTATGTACCTGTCATAGTCACTATAACTTGTGTATTTTCTCTTTCTATAATTAGCACGTTTTTTATTTATTCTTCATTGACATTCGAAATGAGAAAATAAACCCGTCTTTGTTGTACATTAAAACAGTTCGTTAACAAAATATCGTTACAGCCAATTATTATTATCCCTACAAAATATGCAATAACCAAATAAGCTGTGCTTAAGTAGTTATCTATTTCATTCAAATAGTGTTCGAGCAACTATATATTAGTGTATAAATACTGTGGCATTTTCAAATGTCATTTTGTGTGATATCGTTGTTCAACAGTAATAAATTGAATTCTTCGCTATGTAAAAGAAGTCCACCTGCAAGTACAACTTAGATAAGTCAAATCTATTTAACTGCTAGGTCACATAGTAGTGGGACAGGGTTACCATCCGTCTCTCTTTGGAAGTACAAGTCCCCTTTTCGAAAAACTGTCCCCCTTCATACCCACAATGTCCCCCTTGTCTCCCTTTGGCCAGCTTAGAGGAAAGTTTTGCTAAATATAATGGAATCCCCAAACTTGAGACGACACAGAGAATGCAAATAAAGAATACAACTAATCTGCAAATTGTCCTTCTAAAATGTGATTTATGTACTTATTTTAGGTGATTTTGACCAAAAAATTTAGACCTTCTGGTCGAATTCCTTTTGTTCGGTGCTTGTTAGTAATTGAGAAAACTTCATTAACAAGACAAGGAGACGTTATAAAGAACTATCCGGTTTTGGAATTTCAACAACATATTTTATATAGGCGTGTAGTGTGTCCGCACACTGATTCTAGGACAGCTTATCGCAGACCGTTTTATCGCCGCCGTTATATAGTATTTTGCCTTTCATGTGCGATATCTTGCTGCATTAGATTTTTTTCCCCATGGGTTTGGTCTTAAGGGTTTTTAATAAATTCTGCAGATGCCATTCTACATTAAATCTAAGGATGTTTT
Source organism: Plutomurus gul (assembly GCA_019776185.1). Taxonomy (NCBI): domain Eukaryota; kingdom Metazoa; phylum Arthropoda; class Collembola; order Entomobryomorpha; family Tomoceridae; genus Plutomurus; species Plutomurus gul. The sequence continues at coordinate 6,550 of JABASC010001026.1, read as the reverse complement.
AAAACCTTTCATCGACTATTTCGAAAAAACTTGTAATAAAATACTCGCAATAAGCTGTCAACGCAATAATTTTTACTCGCAATAAGTTGTCCTAAGCAATATAATGTCCCATACAATAAATTTCCAAACGATATGCAATGAAAATCGCGATAAAGTGTCCGAAAACCGCCACACTGGTCTGATCCGGAAGCAAATATTTCTTCACCTGCCCACGTTGAAAAACAGAGTAAACTTGATTTAAAGTTCGTAATCAAAGAAATCGTCTTCGGGATCCTTTTCTCCTCCGAAAGCTGTCGTGGTATTTCTTCCTCATCCTCATCCACCTATCTATTCTTTCTTAAAAATTATTTGTCGCTTCTCTATATCTGTGGTACACAACTATTAATATAGTCTTATATTGGAGCCCATTATGACTGTATATTTGTTAATTTAATAATAAAAAAATTGCGTTAATCATAGTTTGATTTATTTGTGATTAAAAAATTGATTTATTGACAAGTCGGAACTTTGAAGACCATAAAACATTTACCATTTACACATAAAATGAGTCAATTGATATTCATCCAATGCAATGGTAAGCAGCCGACACACCCTGAAAGGTATTACACAAAAGTTCAATTCATGAAATATAATACCACACCCTATTATGGTATTATATAACATCAGCACAAAAATAATCACTTACCTCTAGACTCTGAGGCGTGGAGAGTGAGTAAAGACGAATACGATTTACATGACACGGTCGGCAGAGCAAATGACTATCCAGCGGGTAGCAACGCTTGTCGGGTTCGCTGAAGAATAAGCAATTAAAATAAAAAATCCGACAACAAATTAACCCAACAAAAAATTCTTGGTTGGTCAAATCTTACTCTGTCAATTGCATCCCACAATCTTCACAAGAATAGCAATCCACGTGAAAATCTTTGTCCATGGACACAACACGAACGGTTTCTTCCGTTCCCTGAAATTGCGGAGAAATCAGTGTAACCGGCAACTCATTTCATTTTTGTACACATTAGGAAAAAAATTACCTCTATGGGAGTGATAGACTTGCGACAGGCTGAAATAACGATTGCAATAGATTTAATTAGATTAGATTTTTCTTATGATATTTTGATTTGGCTTTTTGTATATATGAAATTGATCTACTGACTACTTTTTAACACGATTATCTGTTGTAATGAATTAACCCCTTAGTTCATATAAAAAATATGATGGATTAGTTATGGTAATTTGACATACCAGCACAAATCGGTGCAAACAGTGAATGGTAATCGTTGACACAATAGATTTTATTGTCCATGTCCACAGTGAAGGGAACACCATCAAGACACTCGTTGCACACACAGCATCGGAAACAACCAGGATGGTAGGGTTTTCCCATTGCTTGTAGAATCTGTTTAATAATTTTTTAAGTAATATAATTTAATTTCTTCATAAAATAATTTCATAGCTAAAAGCTTTCCAACTTAATCGCCAGAGTACAATTTGTATCATCCTAACCCATATGACATTTCTCGTTTTAAACCCAAACGAGTGAAATAATTTGTTAAATGTGGATTAATTACGGTTTCCATAATGAGATGACCACACAACGTGCATCGCTCTGCAGTTTGCTGGAATCCGCAGTAGAGATAATCTTCTTCGCAATACACCTTTCCATTCACATTGTAAAAGGCCTTCCCTCTTAAGGCTCGTCCGCAGGACACGCACACAAAACAATTCGTGTGATAGAGATTTCCCATTGCTTGACACGCTTGTCCAGCTCCTGCAAAATACCAAAATGGTGATTCACAATAAAAACCCAATGAACCAATATAAATCATGACAAAGTATTTACTAAGTAATTTATTATTGATAAATTTTTCACCCACCCGTGACTTTTTCTCCACAACTTTGACAGATTCCGAAATAAGCGCCCTGTTCTTCCTGCTTTGCCAATTCTTCCTCAATTTGTTTCGTCAATTCTTCCAGTTTCCGTTCTGCTTCCGTTGGCCCCTTTAGGCAAAAATAAAATTTGTGTGTCTAGTTGCTTAAATATTTTAAAAAAATTAAAAGTGAGCATAATTTTTTTTTACCGTAGGTTTATGCAATGTAATAGAGGGTAACAATTTTCTCGGACTTCTTAATGCATTATTCTTACTGGTGCTCCCACTACGAACACTGGCACCGCTAACACTAGCGGCACTGCTACTTCCGGTTCCGACATTAGCGACCGCATAAGGACTAATTTGTAGAGGCATCTCATACATTCTCGGAGTGTCGTCCTTCAGTATGACAACATTACTGCTGTGTTGTGCTTTTTCGACAGGTTGAACCCGAACTACATTATTTGACTCTATGTGATGGTTGACACCATTGTATTGGACATGCTGCGGATTATGCGGATGCACTTGCTGTTGTTGATGCATTTGGTGCTGTTGCTGTGGCTGATGCATTGGTTGTGGTTGATACATTTGCTGTTGTTGTTGCTGGAGTTGCTGTTGTTGTTGTTGCTGTTGATGGAGTAATTGTTGCTGTTGTTGTTGATGATGCTGTTGTTGTTGTTGGAGCTGTTGTTGCTGTTGCTGAAGAAGAATTTTGTGTATCCCTTCGATATTATGACCGCCGGCGCCGACAGCCCGCAGATTGTTTTCTAAAAGATGAGCACTGTGCAGCGGAACATTATTTGCAACACTTCTGACTTGTTCCAAATTTTCGTACAAAGGACTAAAAACAAGGCTGCCACTGTAAGGCGACGGTGACGAGCGACTACTGCTGTTCACAGAATTTGAAGAATTCTGAAAGATTTTATTGTGAAAACCTTCATATGGTGGCGGTGGTGGAGGGGGGTAGTGGGGAGGATTGTTGTGTATATTTTCATAAATAGGGTCCTCAGATGGGGGAGGAGGTAAAGGCAGCGACTGTTTCGAAGAAGACGACGAGGAATTTGTTTTGGTCACCGTCGCCTTTTCGTTGTCGCCTGATATGTTCAGAACTTCGAAAAGACTCAAGTCTTTGATTATTCTCGAAGTGTCTTCGTCCATTTAGGAATTCTAAATAGAAATTATCAACATTAAATTATCTTACCCAGAATCCAAAACACAAAAATTCTATTCGATTACAATTATTAATCACGTAAATAAATTACAAATAAAATATATCCATGAAAAACTGAAAGAAAGCCCGTAAACAACTAACCTTTTATGGAATGTGTCTTGCTGAATGGATGATGATGGAACGACCTTCTGCTATTTGACCATGATTGTATGATTCACATTTAATTGTGTTGGCGAAGACGAAAAATAATTATTTCGTGGTCATTTTACTCTTATTATTATTTACTTGGCTAAAAGGCCAAAAGGAGCCTTTCTATTATTTCCACGACCATCGTCAGAGGGCCCAGCAGTCATTCTTCCAGTTTTCCCACTGCAGCCACTGCAGTCTCTTGCCTATCACTCTGTAGGATATTTTATGTGTGTGTTTGGCCCACGAAGACCAACATAGTTCATAGAAGTCTCATGTTGTTTGTATGTGTACTTTTACATACTCTCTGCACTATTGCATGCAATTACGTAATATAATCCATTTGGAGTTGGAGAGAGTACGCGTATATATCCGCTCCGTCGTACTATTCATTCATCTATTCTATACATTGCATTGTATTTATTTGTTAGAGAGAGAAGTATTCCATGCACGAGCCAGCAGCCAGCCAGACTCGTCAAGAGATAGATAATCTGATAGGGCAATACTGTACTTGTTTTCTCTCGCCACACCTTGAATTTATGGATTGAATCATCAACTGTACTCAGTCAGTGCAGTACAATTATTTTACTATGCAAATTTTATGCTCCGATCGTTAATTTCACTTTTAGACGCATCCACCCTCCTTAACGAACAGTAAAATAAAAAGCTTGAGAATAGAAATGATTCTGTTGCTCTTCTTTCCACTAAAAATGTACATCTTTATTTTTCTCACTTATTTTTATGTACTTGATATTTATCATTTATTATTACAACTGACACGACGTACTACAAAATCTAATTGGTATTGTTTGTTGTTGTTGTTTTTGTTGTTGTATGTATGTAATGTATGTGTTTTTTTTATCTATACATCTTTTGGGTATAATAATCTCTAAACTCTACCTATATCTAATAATAATAATAATAATATATTACAATTATTGATATCTAAAATGTCACAATAGAATGAACAAAGAGTTGTATAAAGCATTGCATTCAGCAAGCACGGTTGTATATTATATTTAGTTGCACAATAAAAAAAGGTGGATGATGTGACATGAAAACGCTTAAATAAAAAGTCTTCTCACTTGATAATGTTTGTACAGTTTACGCTTCATAAATTAATCGTACATGTTATTATTATTATACCTTTAATAATTCCATGATAAGTGTATAACCTATGACACAGTACAGAGTACACAGTTGTGGATATTATGGACTAGATCGACTACTACCCTAAAATACGATCACAATAGTTATTATTATTCACTATTAATTTACCTAAGACACGATTTCTTGCATAATTTGATTTGATTGAGGTATTATATTTCCCTTCCCGAAAGTCATGAGGTATTTCTGTTGTCGGTTTTTTTAAAACTATCGTATGTATGTATTGTATATTGTGTCTGTGTGTAGAATAATATACAACCTTCCAAAGACATTCATTTCCCGTCTTTAGTAAAATAGCACTGAGTATTTTATTGCTGTTTTTTGCTTTGCATTTGCATCAGAGAGAAGGAAGGCGTATAATATTTCCATTTTTTTTAGAACGTTAGTCTATTTTTACTTTTTACCCGTTTTCAATGGCTATTTTAATTTTCCTGAGTATTTCTCGACGGTAATCGTCGTCTTCAATTCGGTCTCTCTATAAATATTGCTGTATTGTATTATTGCATCTTTTTACACAATTAATTACTATCTTTCTCACAAATTGCAACAACAATCGTTCTTCGACAACTTGTCAACTCCCCTCTTTCTCTAGTTATTATTTTTATGTATTTTATAATTGCCTTTCTCTCTCCCTGTATGAACGTACCTAGCCTACGCTACACGACCTACATCTAACAACTAGAGTCCCTAAGCCTGCCTATACACTAGCATTTCAATAAAAAGAATTTAATTACAAATGCAGTTAAGACTAGTAAAGTAACAGAAAATAGAAAATAAAGGAACCCTGAGTAATCCATGAGATTTGTTAAAGCTTCACCACAATTATGCAATCATCAATGAGATCAAAATATACAAACGACTAATTTACAAGAATACTTTTGAACTTTGGCTGCTGCTGCTCCTCAATGCTTACTGTTCTCCCCTTTTGCACCCAGGTCGTATTTTTAGGGATCTTCCTCTTCTCCCGAGTCATTGTCTTCCATGATTTCTGCATTCTTCTTCGCCTGTTGGCTGCTATACAGTTGTCCAGCCAGACCCATTGAATTTTCCGCGATGAACTGCAAGTACGTGTCCAGAATGGCCGAGCCAGTTGTCCCTCCGTCGATTTTCGTCGGCTGTTTGTCGCTTATCCTGTTTGGTTCGTGAGATCTGTTCAATTAGTTTCACAGTACAAAGACTCATGCATATATACATACGTATAGTATGCACTTTTGAATTACAAAGATAAATTCACGTTACTTACCCGGCAACATCTTGTGGATTGAACTTTAGTCCCGCCTTCGCTAATAATTTCGCTGCAAGCTGAGGGTCAAAGGGCGCCGGCATCGGAAGAACAGGAAGATCTTTCGTGGAGATTCCGCGATGCTGTCGACTCATGTGAGAATGGAGAGAATTTCTTGATTTGGCCACAGTGCCACAAAGGACACAACGGTATCCCGGACAAATTGTATGCTTGTCTTCCAGGTGCGTCCTTAACGTGTGCGCTGACCTATAAATCTTCCCACATTTTGGACACGGACGTGGATCCGTCGCTCGCACTCTCAAGAGATCTACGGAAAATCATTCAGCATTTTTACATTTGTTAAGTTTAAATAAATAATTTAAAACAATAAGTCAATAAGTCAATATTCAATTTACCAAAATTTGGATCTGATGAAGGACTGCTGTTCTGAAGGGATGAAGGTCCCGGCAGAAACCCTTATTGAAATTATAACAAAAGGTTAATTAATTAAATATTAATTTTGTAGATAGTCATCATTGGCATTATAGGTAGTTACTTACCTTGAAAACCGAGTAGAGCTGCAGCAGCTGGAAAACGCATGGCATCATTGAGAGCGTGGGCGGACAGTTCCTCCGAAGATTCAATTCCATCCATCCCCTTCTCGTCGTATCTCATATCCGCCTCGTCGGGTGAACTCTCATCCTCCATCGCTGCACCTCCTGCTATTCACAAGAATCACAATGAACATTTACTACCATTGAATACATACCTTTATGGCTCAATGACCGCCATTTATATTTTTTAATTCATTTACCGCCTTCAACTCAACAATTGAACACAAAAGGCAACAAAGACATCACAGAATTTATATTTACATGTAAATAGTAAACAAATAATAAAAGAAAGATTTGTATAATCTAGATTTACTTGGTTGAG
>JABASC010001025.1:0-28336 GCA_019776185.1 Plutomurus gul | reverse complement strand
ACGTTAGTCTAAACGCATCTGACAGAAAATTTGTAATCAAGAAGCCACAATCTATAATTAATAATTGTGATCAGGGGGGTATTTCATATAACTTTTACACTTGTATTTACAACGAAAAACTTGTAAATCACCAATACGACAGTGTTGTAAGGATAGGGACTGACAAGTTTGTCGTTGTAAATACAAGTGCAAAAGTTATATGAAATAGGCCCCAGGAAGGCTGCTATTTAGTTTTGCGGGACCACAGGTGGAACACAAAATATGTATCAATTAGATTCGAACAAATTTATTTTTTATTGGATTACAAACGGAACCATTCTAAAGATTTGATTACAAGTTAACTATTTTAAATTGGTAATTATAAACATTTAAGCACACTCCAAGTTCGTGACAGCTGCAAATTCTTCAACTTGGTCCGCGTCCACCAATTCTACAAGCACAGCATTCTCCTGTTCCAACTTTTCGATCTTATCCCGAAGTCTTCCATTTTCCTCCCACAATTCTTTATTTTCAGTTATAGTTTCCTCCAGAGCTTGCCGCCGAGTTTCAGCCAATTGTTGATAATATTCCGGTGGGGCCTCCACTGTAAAGAAATTATCGTATCAGAAATATATTAGTTTGTTTATTGTCAACTATTGTGATTTAATTACCTAGACATAACATAAAAGTTAATAGGCAAGAAATTAATTACCTCCTGTGACTAGGGCCACATCAGGATTTTCGGTTTGGACAGTCTGATCGCAGAAAGATTTAAGAGTTACAGCCTCGGCTCGTCCAGAGTTTTTGGATTTAGATGAAGCAGCTTTTTCATCTTTATTGTGGGAACCCTTTCCAGGTTTTGACTTTTGCTTCTGCACACTACCTTTTTGGATTTGTGTCAAACTAGACTTTGGGCCACTTTGAGCATTCTCGTTTTCTTTCGTTTTCTTCACCTTGACCATAATATTCGGCACGTCTAATGAACGTGCCGATTTTTGAATTGGAGTCAATGGTTCGCGCGTCTGGAAAGAAAAATATTCAACTGTTATAGTAATTATTAAAATTCTAACAAATACAATTAATTTAGGCCAACTTAATTATTTAAAACGTTTGATGGAATGCACATGTTTACGAACCGTATCATTAGTTTGGTGAGGACGGCTTACAACTTTATAGTATAATATGATATCGTTCAAAATATAGTCCCTTATAAATGCGCAAGCAGTTTCAATGCTTCCCAGTAATAAATTTCTTTTATCATGCATATATACATGGCTCCGTTGAGCTTATCGCCCGGCCGTACTTACTCAAATTCACCTTTACATTGATGGCTTACAATAGAATTCGTTGCTTATAGTCGGTTGTAGTTATAAGACATCTATTAAATTAGCATGTGCACAGCTAAAAGCTCAACTCACTATCAACAGATGACAAAACAAAGCAGCTCTCTATCTATATGATAGATTCCCTCACTACAAGCCAAAGATGATAGATGAAAGAGCTACAGATGACAGAATTTTCTAATTTCTATCACTAAAATTTACATCGAGTGTGATAGTGTGATGGCCACTCTCTATCTACGATACCCATATTTGCTGCGCCGCATCAAATATAAACAATATCCTTATATGAAGAAACGTGATAAACGATAAACCACCCAAGATCTTGATAAGTCATTTTATGCAATGCTCTCACATCTGTCATTATTCCTTTACTTAATCAGTGACCTTTCTTTATGAAACATTATTTTTATTGATTAGACTATTATCTATTAAAAACAATTTACAACTTACCTTTCTAGGAGCGAGTTTAGGTATTAATGAAGAGCGCGGGGACGGAGATTTCCCTGTGCTGAAAATTTGTTGGTTTTCTTTTGTGCACACTTCCGTTTGAGCAGGAGTAGTTTTTCCCTCTGACATTTTACAATGTATAGTTAAATAAATATCGCCACTTAGAATTGTGCAGACAACTTACGAATCAAACTATAACTTAGAATTGTGCAGAGAAATTATGAATGAAAATTAAAAGTTAGGTAGGTATATAAAATTAAAAAACAGAGCGATGAATCTTACATCAACATTGGAAACTAAAATGAACAGCACAATGAAGCGAGAGCTGAAAGGAACAAGAGCACATGCATAATATTATCAACTGTCATTCTGTTCAAATTTTACGGCTCTCCCATTGGCTGTTCGCGTCTTCCCGGCAGCAAGGAGGCTTAGGTAACCAACACCTAAGCACATAATACCTACAATACAAATACAATATACATACAATGAAATCAAGTCTCACCACGTACAAAGTCTGTACCTTTCAGGGCATGCACCTAAACGAATAGAATACAAAAGACCTCTACACCTTAGCCGAGCTGACCTGAACTGGCGCCCTTTGTTAGCTACGTATTATTCTAACGATGTCACACAGCACAACAACGGACTATTATTGACAACACAAATTTAATTTTTCTGCCTTGCTACTGATACGTCATTTCCTTGTGTGAGTAAAGGAAACACAGTATCACAACTCTGTACTGATTGGGGGAATGCAAATCTGTCTCTTCTTATTAGATAAGATAATATCAAGCAGGCAGTTGCATATAGTTAACAATCCATTTGTTTACTTTGACTCAGTAATTTGGGTGAGTAAATTAACAGTCAGCATAATGATCGAATTTTCTTAATAATAATAATAAATGAAGACTCATAAATAGTAATCATTTAAATAAATGAATGTGTTATGCAAACACAATACACAATAATAAAAATACAAAGAAGACGCCAGCAGGGAGTGATAGGAGTCAGAGTAGGACCATTGGTGTTACTACAAATCTTTCAAGTCGTTGACACAAAAATTGGTGATTTATTAAATGGCGATTGCTTAACTGTGACGGAATTTAAATTGAGCACTGATGATTTAATATCCCCATTCCGAATAAAGTTCTATTGATTGAGGGAGTTACACGACGAACACACACGAGCTTGCCATACCCATTATATTAAATTGCATAGTTTCCATTCATTGTCCGAGTGTGATACTAGTAGCTATTGTTTAAATTGAATCAGCCCTATAGTTAGTAATAAAGTAATATTAGTGGTCTGCCCTTGTAAAGTTGTGAATACAGGAAACAGCCACATTCCAGTTAAGAAAATTGATGCCTTCATCGAAGCTATCTTTCTTATATTCTCAGTGTTCACTATGTTTTACTATGCAGGAGGAGAAAGCATTAATTTTATTGCAAAATTTATTTTGAAGAAATTGTTCGCCAGTCGTTGAATGATGTTTTATATGGGAAATTGTGACAGAAATTGATTAAAGAACCCTTTTTAGCCTCTCTTATTGCATCAATTATGAAGGAGAAGAGCATTGCGTGACAGAATTAAGGAAGGATGTCAAAACAGTCTCTAAAATGTTTTCGTTGTCCGTACAATCCTTACTATTATTATGCATGCACAATAATGTTAGCGTGTGTACTAAATAAATGTGCTTTATTAGAGTTATTCGCTCACTACTACAGAAACTCGATGAGCGTGTGCATAATCAAAGATACTCGATAGCATTACGACCATTTAGATTGCATATTATGAATACTGCTGACGGCGGTGCCAGAAAATTGGCCCTCCAATTTTCAATATATGTTAATGGTTTTCATGCAAACACTATTTTTATGGATGTTACGGAAAACGACTTGAATCTGTTTATATGGGTTCACATTGTTATAGGTATTTTCGTCCTACTTAAATGTAAAAAGCATGCTTTATTTAGCGTACCTTGTAAATAAGCGTATATTTAATATGCAACAACGATATAAACATACTATCAACTATTATAGGTGTATAGGATCATAACAAGGGAATTTTATTATGTGATGCTTTAGCTCGTTTAAATTTCTTTTCATATAATAATAGAAAGGTTTGAACATACACGTAATCTGAAATTCGAATAAAGGAAAGAACATAGATACAGAAAATAATTCAAAAGATTCAAAATTAAAATGCGGTGCCATACCCCACCATCACGTAACATAAGTCACAGTTTTGTTGCTATATGCACCACAGACTCCTTCATTTTTAACTAACAAAGAACATGTTAAATGTAGGGGATGATTCATGTATGACCACAATATTTATAATTTCACATTTTCGTATGGGTATATACCTCCAAAAGCGTTTCTCCGAAATCCTTCACAGCCTTTGCACGAACGAAATACTATTTTCCTATACCAGTGGCGTAGCCTCAGTTTTCTCCACCATGGGTAACTCGATAGCGTCTTATGCTTACAATTAGTAGTGAATACATATTTCAGAAAAAAATCTCACATAGTACACATTTTAAGGCATTTTACGCTAAAATTGGCGAAAAATGAAGTCTACCCCAATTTTACTTACAATTAGCTTAAACGTGGAATCCCTAGGGGCGCTATGCTGCAATGCTGTAGACATTCTTTCCGGCTTTACGTTTTTCTTCCCTATATCGGATTTGACAATAATATAAAAAGCCGAAACTTCTGAAATGAAACAAGCTTCGTCAGGCTTTCCACAAAAAGACTGACTGTATTACATGTAAGCTTTAACACGCGTCATATCAGCTCAAAAATACATGCACTCTGAACATACATAAAACAAAGTACGTGTGCAAAGTCAAGTCCACAAAAATACAAATCATCCTACTGAGAATGAAACGTGACGGAAACTACATGTATATAGGCATATAGGTTGACATAAGCATTTAGCTTTTATATCGTCTTTTATATACGTATATAGAAGTAGTGAAAGTGGACACACTCCGTTTTTAACTGACTGAATTCGCATTGTTCTGTTGTTACCGCGTGGCAAAATAACTATGACCTATTGGTACCTATTTTCTCTAAAAGGACATTTCTAGTTCGCTCATTGACTCTCTCCGTTTACGCTTTGCAGTTGTTGTAGCCCGACAGAATGTGGGCAGAATACACTATCCTACTTACAGACAGAATGAACTTTATAGTGGCATTTCACAGGTATTCCATAATTCATAAAAATTCCCCTGTAGCTGTGCGGTAACGATCACCGTTCAAATGGCCGACGGACAAAAACCATCCCTTACATTGCGAGGACAATTCCCAGACAGGTCCATTGGCTTAAATTAAGGTAAGGTGTAGTATAATTTTTACAAGTGCGCTGTCAAACGACGTAAAATCAGAATTTGTGTGCTTATGTGTTGAGTGGTAGAACTGATTTCAGGTTTCTAGAAATGCTAGTAAGAAGCCTGTTGAAATTCATCAATTATTTATTTTTATATTGATGTATATTTACATGTACACACATCATTAAAAATTAAATAATACACTTAATTAACTCGATATTTAATTATCAGTGGCTTATTTAGTCAAGAAAAAGTTTTTGTCGACTAACAATAAGCAAGAGTGCTTTTTCGCGTCGACCATTTGTCCATCCTCTGTATTCCTGCACATGCATTCTCTGTGAAACCGCAGAAAACTCATTCACCATTTATATAGTATGCTTACTTTGGCTGAGTTAGCCGTTAGCGCCTATTACACAATTTCGTTACGACACACATAGTACGTCATTCAACACAACCTGAGTACAACAAAAGTATTCAGACATTTGCACACGTCAGAGTGATATTCATCTAATATTGTGGATTATTGCTATCCATCTTCTTGGCTGCTGCAGTGAAAACGTGAATTTACAAAGCACCGAAGGTACTGTAGACTTTTGTCATGTAACCAAGCGAAAAAATTTGGTAAAACTTGTTATAATTGCACATTTTTTTGCTTTATGAAAGCATATTTGTGGTTCATGTGAAAGTTCGTCAAAAATCAATTTTGTGCGTCCATTATATCAGAAAAACGATATTGTACTAATTGTAAGTACGAACCCGGAATACCAAAAGCCACTATATACTATATCGTTATATCTGTATGTAGAAAGTTATTGTTATGTACTACATAAGCTTTCACTGTTATTCACGATACACACTCAAAACCGAAAAGAAACTAAGATCAACAAAATAGAGAACTTCGATACTCTTAACTCGTGTATAACAACGTCTTAGTCTTATGAATGTAAATAATTGAATGTGTTGACCATTTCGGTTTTCCCTTTACCCTTCATGACGGTTACGGACAGGTTCTGGTGAATTTAGGTCAAGGGAATATCCGGGTTAGCTGAAATCATTAAACAAATCTACACCTTTTGTGAAATAAATCTTCGTTGGCCTTTCATGATGCGTGGAGAACCACCATAAAGAAAGGTTGCGTATGCCAGATTTATGATCTTGTATCACGGAGAAACTTAATCACTGAATTCGCAAGATTCTATCTCAAAGGCTTATTGCGTCTGTTATCGTGCCATTGCAGTGACTAGCTAGCAATACAGTTAAATCAGCAGAGAATTTTTAAAATTTCTATTTGTAAGGCAAATAGTGTTAAAAAGTCATCACTAGCGAATTACGAGGGCCGATCAAAATATGGTGGCCCTTTATTATCTTTCATTACTTATCTTTATTATAAAATACATTTAGAAATACACAAGTGATCTGACTATTTTTCAACCTTTAGTCTCTTTGACCTTAATACACTTATTCCACCAATGAACAAGATTGGAGATTCTTCTTTTTTTGTAGAATGGGGACGGTTGACTCCCCAGTCAAGCGGATGTCGATTTTTTCAATTGATTGTCACTTTCAAGGGTCCACTTTCACAGGAAAGTTTTCAACTATGGAAACACATGATACTTCAATAGAACGAACCAAGTATTGTATGAACTCAATATGAACCAGAGAATTCTTTGGAAGCCCCTTCATGGATCCCTTGATTCCAGGCTCAACGTAATGAGTATACGTCTCAACTGCAGTAGCAATTTGGTTTTGAACAAAATCAAGGTCCGATTTATTCCAACAAATGTTTTCTTCACAAACCAATTTTCAAGCCCTGTTTTGCGCAGTTGTCAATATTTAGGGATCCCATCGCTCATATCGAATAAATAGCCTAAAGATGAATTATAGTATATATGCATTCTCTTATGATGACTTTCCCCTGTGAACTCACTTACCAAAAGTAAATCGGCGGTCTTGGTCAACTGGGGTGTCTACGTTTTCTAGATTATTTGGGCACTATTTAACAATGGTTTTCAATCACATTTTACATGATGTTGATTGACCGAGGTGTAGTTCATGACAGAACGAATGAATACCATCGCGATTATTCTATTTGATAAAATGATAGGATAGAATTCTTACGAGTAAAGATTCGGACCTCTGTGGTAATGGATTCTCGGAACATAAGGCATCCAAACATGGGCCACAATTTTTTGATCGGCCCTTGTAAAATCCGCAATGCTAACACAATTGTATGGTTTCTCCTTCTTTCTTTGTCAGTATTTCACTATAAACCATTCAAAAATATCGTTTTAGTTATGCAATAACCTATAAGGGTTTCAAGTAAATACAAGAGCTTTTGACCTACGCAACTTGTTATCATATTGGCATAAGCCGTGGTCAATTCAAGACCAATATAATTGGAAAAAAATGTCTGAAAAGGTCGTCTGAACCTGCTGATACGCATTCATTTTCAAGTACTCCTCAATATTTTCAATCCACATTCTTACATTTAGAATAATTTCTGGCTTTGTATCTTTTCTAGAGGATTATTCAGTTAATATCAGGAATTATTCTGATTTTCCAATACGCTCCATGTAATTATTGGCAGTTGAGTTTAGAATTAATAACACTGTGGTTGTTATAAAATTCATTCTCGTCCTATCAGTAAATCCTATGATTACGTGTTCCTTTGAAAAAATTTGTATACTTTACTACTATGGGAGAAGGTTTCCCTAAATTACATATATTTTATATTGTTGAAACTGAAACATTCTGACAAACATTATATAGGTCTATACGGCTTGGTCATTTAGATACAGGGTAAAGATTATAGCGTCCACAAGCCAACATTAAAGTACACTACTTTAAAACCCTGTCTAGCCTGTACAACATTTAGTTCAGCATTTACTGCTGTTTTGTAACTCGTATACAATACAGTAAAAAAAATAAGTTTTCTCCACAGGAACTTTAATTCTAATTACTATGTCAAAAGGTCTGCTTAAATCAAGTGAGTCCGAAAACATAAAATATAGGGAACCCACTTCTCCCCTTCTTCTCCAGTCTAATAATCACTTTTCCTAAGTGAGTTGGTTTAATCCTATATAGAGAATGGCATGCTCTACTATCGCATGTTCTGTGCGAACTGAAATTACATGGACTATACATTACAAATTCTGTATCTTTGAATAATTAATGAACTATTTAAAACGCTATCCTCTCCGCGACTCTCTCTCTCTCTCTCAGCTCTCTATGACGAAGAAAGCAGAAAGCAGCAGCTGAACAGAAATCAGTCTTTAACCTTTTTATGCCCCGATATTTGTGGCTTACAGTTTCTCTGCGTTCTTTCTTAAGCAAGTGAAAATATTACTACTTTCCGAGTAGTTTATATTCCTATAGATTTTTATTTCGTGAATCCTTCAAAACTTTCGTTTCCTACTATCCAAATTTTCCTTGCATACTATTTATATAACGTCTGTCGGACATTTTGTAGTATGGTACACCTAGTATTGGTATAAATGCACGTAATCTTTCTTGCTCTGCCTTAAAAATGGATTAAGAAAAGTTGTCACTCGTCAGATAGAGAGGGGAATAATTTGAATAAAGGCCATATCGAACACGACATCAAAGTGACACATGTGAAGATGTTTACTTTGGAGCTGAATGTGGAATTGTGTCAGCACATTTAGTACACACATCTCACATTCGCTTTGATAGAATGCAGTTCAGAAATTCTCAACAAATGGCTCGCTACCACTACCACGAGACTATACGCTCCATGTACTGCTAATAAATACAATGTACAAAACCAGTAGCAGTAAGTAGACACGTACTGTATAGGAAAGTGTTTAATGAAAGCACTTTGACAGAGAGAGAGAGCGAGAGAGAGGGACAAGATGTAAATTTACACAACGGCGGCTCCCTACTATAATACACATTAACAGGCTTGGCTTGTTAGTTCATGTAGCATAGCAGTATTACTACTAGTAGTCTACTAATTCTATTTCTGCTCTTTGTATGTATAGGTAATATTATAGGCATCCTCGTAACTGCTTGACTGACTGACTGACCCCACTGCTGCCGCACACTGTGACAAATATTGGAGAATATAGTCGAGTACAACTGTGTGTGTGTGTATGTGTGGGTAGAGGTGGTGGTGACCAGTGGTGGTGTTGGCTCAGAGGTGTATTAAGCTAATGGCAGGTAGGACGGAGAAGATAAAGTAACGGCCGAGAGAAAAATACACGTTGTACGTGTACAGTATAAATAGTAGTGTTTGTTGTGTGCGCCCACAACCCGTTAAGTACGCTCATGTAGTATAGCAGACTGCTCCGGTGCTGCTAGTACATAGGACTACATAGTACATGGTAGTAGAGGTAGTACATAGTGAAGCAAATTGCTCAAGATATTGTTATAGAGCAGTGAGTGAAGTAAAAGTTGCACGCTTCAGCATGTACGATAGTGATACACATTTGTAGCAGTAGTAGTGGTCCGTACACATTATTATGCGGAGTTAGCGTATAGGAAGTCGGACGGACTGCTAAAAGTGTGGCAGTAGGAGCAAAAGCTTCGACAAGAGAGAATTACGTATTCAGATTGCACAGCCTTCACAGTCCAATTCGATTGTAGTAGTATTCCATGGAATGGATGTGTTTTCTTGAACAATTTGCGTGCATTTTCTATCAGTCAAGTCGGCAGCGTGCACATGAAATGAAAGGAGAGAAATCCCAAGCGAAGTATTCGAGTTCAGAGAGCCCTCAGCTCGGCCACACTCCTTTCCCTCTTTTCTCCGGCCACCGGACTTTCGCCACTTTCTCTCATTTGTCCGTCAGTGCACAGAACAGCACTAAACTATTACTGCTGCTAGGCCGACTACAACTACCATAGTGTTGTTGTGTGACTACTAGTACGTGGCAAAAAACTGTGTGTGTTTGTGCCCTCATCGTCGTCATCGTCGTCGCCGTGTGCTCTTCTGGCCCTCAGCTGTTAAATAGATATAGGCCTCTGCCGTGCTGTGTATCCCCGCGAGCACATTCCACACTCTCACACAAAAAGAAAGAGAATCTATCTTGTAGTTTGTGATAAGATGATGTTGATTCGGTGAAATTTTCTTTGTTGCTTTCACTGAACTGGTTCACAGCGCACCCGGTCCGCTCTTTCTCTCGCTGGCTGGTTCGGTCTCTGTTGTGTGCTGTGACTGCCTCTGGGAAGATGATTACACGTTCCTGCTGTAGCTCTGCAATTAGGCCGGAAGTCTCTTTGGTTTCTAATGGAGAGAGAATTGCCAGCAGGAAGCACACTTCTAATGCAGTACAGGAAAATTAACCGGACGGCTAAGGAATTATTTTGTTTTACTTTCCCCACGGATGGAAACGAGGAAGGAGGAATTTGTCCACTGATTACCCCCTTGATCGTCACCACCACCACCACCACCACCACAATTGTTGAGCATTGGTGCTGTTGTTCTTTTTATTACGAAATTCTTCCCTACGACAAGTTGGAGTGTTATCGTCGTCTGTGATCTCTTGGTGGCCAAGGAGAAAAAAGGGTGACTCACGATTGGGCGACCGTGCTGTTTCCCGAGAGATGTTCAAGCTTGGATTCAAAGCCAACGGCGGTGGACGTGACGATGTGATTGGACACGACCGGTTCTGCCAACAGCGCACCTCCACAATCCCCAGATATCGAAAAAGGCGACATTTTCCAAATAAAAGGGCCCCTATCGAGACCGAACTGGCCCTGGAAATTATCTCGTACACGGCCGGAACTTCCGATGTCAGTGCAAATGCTCCCGTCACGAATCTTGCTCGCAGTATGTGTGAAATCAAGTGGCCTAAAACGACTGACTCTGCTCTTCCGTCACCCTGCATCGCTCTTGACACCAGAAAACTCATTTCGAATTCATCTTCCAGAGACCCTGCTGCCGCTGCGGATGAAATTAATGGTAGGGCCTGTTCCCTCTTTCTTCTTTCTCCATTGAAAATTATTTTACACGATGTGTGCTCTAGAATTTTCCCTGTGCAACTACTACACCTTTCTTATTGTTCACTGTGTGTGTGATGTGCATTTATTGGATAATTAGATGTGCAATTTTTAGTCACAACTCATCAATGTTCCAATTTATTGCCAAGTGCAGAATGTACACATCATGTATGCAATCATCTGATAAGGAAAGTGCAATTTATCTCCCTTTATTTTCATGATAGGCATGAAATCTCTACTTCAATATTGGTTTTAGCTATTTAATTAGGAACAAACTAGTAGACTAGGTATTTTGTGTATTTATCAAAAATTCGTAGGCAAATTTCGTTTTCCATGCTGTCAATTATATGTTTTCATATTTGCCATCACGGGCAGCAATTTGTCAGACATTACAAAATACAAATTTAAGGGAACAACGTCTAAGTAGCAGATAATTTATTATGATTTTATTTTTCAAAGTTTACATGGAAATGTATGCAAATGCATAAATGATCTAAATTGGTATAGTTTCTGAAGCTTTTCCACGACAGGGGTACTCGATACTCTTCTTTGTGTCTGTCTCATGAATTATTAACTTTATTCTCCTGAAATGCAAAGTTACGGCAAATGCAGGCCATCTAAATGCAGTCGGACCTCCTTGCAGAGTAGCTTTGCCATTAAATTTTCATAAAATAGCAAACTCTATTGGCCCATATAGCACATAAGGTAAAATACAATGGTCATACTCATATTTAGAGAAAGCTAGCTGTCCCTTTTGCTTTAGCACTACTCATGCACAAAGTGTACCTAGCAACTAAAGTAGCAGCATGCATGTAATCTACAATGGCAACAATATAGTGTCTCATAACATGCAAAGGTTAAATTTTAAATTCTTGTTTCAAATGAAGCACCGTTGAAATGTAACTTTAAACTTTGCAGTTTTTGTCGCTTTGCTCACTTTACTGAAGAGAATGGATAAAACGGTGTTTTCTACCTGATTGCTGTAAAAAAGGATACAATAAATATTAAAAAAATGGCCACAGCAGAATTTCTCCATGCCATAAATCTGATTTGGAGCTACTGTTGTACACACCATAGTAATTAAACAATGCATGCATGTGCGGACGTTGATTAAAGCGTTATGACACCAGGTAGTTATATTACTTATAGTATCCATGTACAAAAAACATATACATTCAGGTATAACAAGTCTAAATCATTGAACTATGAGTGCACATTATTTTCTTTAACGAGAATCGGCCAGCAAACATTGTATTTTCTCCCATTCATCAGATAAAATTACTGTGGTCGTTATGAGGAGGGCAATTTTCCTTCTTTCTGGATAAATATTTGCTGCAGTAGTAACTGTAAAAAGCAAAATCACACAGCTGTCAATTCAGGAATAATTACTAGATACACAAACAAATATAGATAGCAGACACAGAGAATTGTGTGCCCCGGGTGGCTAACAAGTACCGACCATGTACTTACTATATGTACTACTGTATAGAGGCTGAATATTTCATATAGTTGTTAAATTTTATAGTCAGTCAAATTCGAGTGAGGTCAACGTGTGTTGGGGGTACGTACACACAATTCAAATAAATATACAATGTCAAATGATAGGTATACTTCGTCAATATTATGTGTGTTCATGCGTGGCTACTGCGCCACCCGCAGTTATAGATTTCGACCTATTTTTAGGGAATGTTTGATGGACGAGCAACTGGAAAATTGTTCTCCCTGTCAGTATAGAAAAAACCACCGTCTAACATTTTTATCAAACGGATTCGCTAGAAATTAACTAAAGTAAACACTTCGGTGCACACATTATATAATATTCCATCAGAATCGTTCATTGTCTACGCGAAAACAAATCAATGGTAGTGGTGTGACAGTGAGTGAGCAATTTTTAAAGGGTCGCGCCGTAAAAACACACGCATTCATTGTCAATGGTGCAATGGTACGGCAGCAAGCGGAGCTTATCTTCTTTGCCCATTTTCGTGAGTCGCAATCAAAGTGCTTTTAATAGTGGAACTCTTATCAAGTGCAGTGTTCGATAATTTAATAGTGCCAGTGGCTAAGAGCCTACTCGTGTAATGGCCGCGTATTTCGATATTCAAAGTATGTGCTGATCTGTAGTAGTTAGTACGTACGATTCAGATAGTTCAGTTCTCTTCCTGACTTGCCATTGAAAGGTTCTTTTTCTATTGTTTCGTCATATTTACACAGGTTTTCACATCCAAACGGGAGAAGCGAGGTCAACCGCATCCAGTTGGGAATCAATCAGCAGATTTTTCTCCTCCGTTGCGAACACACTGAGCTGTCGCGACTCCCCTAAAGATTCCATGAGCGTCTCTCGAGCCAATCACATAAAGTAAGTAACATAAGTCCGCATTACATTTACTCAAGTCTAAACTTAACACTGAGCCAATTAGGATTGTATTTTGGCAAATGGCCCACGCAAGTATTACATAATATGATGTGCCTGTGTAACTTTTCATAATTGGTTCGGTTTTGTTTGATATTTCCATATAGAATTTAACTTTGTGATTGAACAAAATATTAATCTTTTGAGTTCTAGTGCCCAAACATTGTAAATAGTCTGTAATTCTACTTTTTGTTTGGAAGTGTATTTCAAATTACGCGCAGTATATCTACCTAAAACCAATGTGTTTGGGAATCCAATCAAATTTATCATCATTTATGAATATTTAGGGAGTAATTGTTACTTTCAGTAAGAAAATTAATTCCTTTTACTAGTTTCCAAGCGTTAAATGTAATAATGCACATTAATTTATTATTCTCCATCGAACAATAACAGTTTTCACGTATCTGTCTCCGGTGCTTTCACTGCCTCCTTTCTCCTTTCTCCATATGCTTCATAAGAAATTCCCTTGTTGATAAATTATGTTCCCGCCCATGAGTGATCACGATAACCTGGAAGATATCACAGCCTTGAACGATAACGAGCATAAACGATCGCATCAAAAGTTTCGCATTTTAACGTGAGAGACGGAACGGCGACCTTAAATACAAGCCGACAAGGCCAGCTTCTCCGAGGAGAAAGCCAAAAATTACATCACAAAATTACCTAGTGTACTAACTGTATAATAATACATTAAATTTAATTGCGGTCGTATTACAAATAGAGACAACGAGAATTTATAATCATCCTATACGGGTTTGTATGATGCATAAAATTTATTCCTTCCCGCACTGCTCGTAGTAAACACGTGAAATTTGTCAGCATTGTATTCCAGTCCAACTGCAGATAATGCAGTACTGATCAATAATTTAGCCGATGTTCCAATTCCAATTGTTTCTGCACAATGTCCATATCATCAGTGTTATTGTGTCTGACTTGTATAATGTATTATTTGTGGAGCCACTTGACTCTCCGTCATATCTATAATGAACTATGAATAGATGCCTCCCACATGGAAATAAAATATTACCTCATGCCGGCCTTCTAAGATGACCAGCTAAAATATTAAGGAACTGCTGTGCGCAACCAGCAGCAAGATCAAGCCCAACAACAACGAGGCCTTAATAACGAGCAAAAATTCTATTGAATATTACAAAAAGGAAATAATTTCTCATCGTCCGCTGCGTAACGAAAATGCCAAATGATTATCGCAACTGAAATTCGCAATCAGTCCACAGCTCCAGTCAAAGAGGAATTCCAAAATGGAATGTTGATGTGTTTCCACTAAGAAAGTGTACCAATCTGAATGTACAGGGTTTTCAATTTTCTCTTCCCACACGAAACCATTACTACAAACAGTGTCGTCGCCTTTCTTCTGTTTACAATTTTGCCGTTTCCTTAATAAGCATTGAAAGTGGTTTTCAAACTTTCACCATGTCCACACCTTGCTAACAGTATTGAGGTTATTTTTGCTAGGACAGGTAATGCATTTTGAGAAACTAATGTTTGCAGCTTTAGTTTTGTTACTTGTGTAAGGTGACAAAACAAATGCAGTAGCATCTTTAATATTCAAACTGAAACTTGCACAAAAATACCAAAAACTCTAGTTTACAATATATCTGTATTAGCAGTAAAAGTATTTTTCCCCCTTAAATACTCATTTTTTAATCAATTTTTTCTTTTTAATTAATTTGTTCCACCATATGAACTGGTCTGCATCAAAATTAATTTTGGTCGTATATATTATCTTATATGTCCTTTAAAAGGAAATTTTAAGTCTCTGAACTTTACTTGTCTAGTTTTAATAAACTTACTGGTCCATACTGCACTATTTACTATACAATACAGTCTAAAATAACGCGACATAGTCTCAAAACCGTTCCGCGTTCCTCTAAAGGATATCACAGAGGAGAAAAACCACTAATGAGCTCTCTCTCTCTCTCCGAAAACTCATGTCACTTACTTTCCCGACACAAAAGCGATTCAAATGAAAAATACTTTACATTTCACATTTGACTAACGGCGTTTCTGCTGTCAGTCCTTTGCATTTGAATTTATGTAAGAAGTGACAGAGCGACAGAAAGAGAAAGAGAGAGAACAGCAAAAATCATCTGACATTTCTCATGTGCCTCCGAATCCTTCAATGGCATCAGAGACAGACTGGTGAAGAAAGCGAAGCTACATAATAGGAGTACACACACACACCAGCAGCAGCAAAACTTCCATTTAATAGCCGGCCAATCGAGAACAGAACACACTGTATGTACAAATTGCTATTTTAGCATTATTGTGCTCACCTTGAATGCTTGTGGTTGCTAATGCAATTACATGGGATATTCAATAAATAAATAATGACCAATAAATAATGAAAGAAATTGAAGACTGTTACGTTACCTATATATATATACATATTGGGACTACAGTACACGTACAGTACACACTACTAATGCCATAGGGCGAACAATGTACATTGCCAACTACTACTCATAGGACTACTCTCGAAGGTGTACTCTCAGCAGCAAGCGGCCAAATGGAATTCTTCGGCCACAGCGCTTCCCGTAGCCATTCCAACGATATGGGTTATGACGGAAAGTTATGTGCGAGAAGGGCCGTAAAAATGCAGAAAGGCTACAGTTAACAATCAATAGTTTTTAAAAAGCATCGTGGAGAGCGACAAAGAGCCCCCAAGAAATAGAATAACAGCTCTAGTGCACCGTGCTCTTCTAAAGAAATTATTCCGTGCTGAGTGAGAGCCACAGACACGGAGAAAGAGAGAGAGAGAGAGAGAAAGCGAGAGAGCAGGAGAGAGTTGGAGAGTAGCTGCTCCTCTTACGATTTATTTACAAAGTACTGGTAACAAGAGAAGGTGAGCTGTCTGGTAGAGTATGGCACGCAGCACCAGCGCTCAGCAGAAGACAAGACATATGTATTACAACGACGACGAGAGCGACGAGCAAATCGGGTCGATGCACACTCATCCAACCTATGTAACGACTTTATAATTCTCCGTAATGGGAATACCCACGGAATTAATAAAAAGTCCTTAAGAGTTGTGTCGTGTAGAGAGGGACAAGCAGAACTCTGCCTAAACAGAAAAACCTTTCTCCATGATAATATTTTCTATTTAAGCCACTGGCAGTACACGTACATTCTACATGAATGGCTTGTCGTCACCAACGATGACCGAGAAGGGAAAGTGCAGCTTTCCCATGCCACGTACTAAATACTACAGCAACTTTCATGCAACTGTCTCCTTCATTACCCGATAACCTTTCAGACTACTATTTCCGTAACTTTAATTGTCTCAATTTATTGGAGTGTAGCCTTTCGTTCATAGTTTGTGCATAATTGCCCTTTGTTTCCCTCCGAATGCCATCTGAATGAGCACATGTGACACGGACGCAAGAATTCTTAATGCAACACAAAGAATATACTAAATTATAATGCCCATTGTCTATCTCAAGCTGTGTATTCTCCTAGTTAGCGCAAATGATGTAAAGAGCACTATGCACATAACCCAGTTGAGTACCACCATCACCACAACATAGAACACAGTTGAACAAGTTAAACTGCTTAAGTAACTAGCTAACTGCTAAACTGTGCTGAATTAATCGATATAAGGTTTTTCTCGTCCCATGTGACTTACTTATTGCTAGATAAAGCTATATGTATTCAACTAGATGCATGTAATAAATGGACAGGAGGAATTCGCATATGAAACACCATTTATTACCGTTGTTTTAAGGTAAATGTGAATGCTTATCAATTTCGTAGCTGACAACAGGCAAATAAGTGCATGCTCGTTGAGAGGTAAATAGCAGTCATGTATTAGCACTTAATAATAGCATGCTTATGTGCAGAGACAGAAGCGTCTTGCTCACCTCCCTTGTAATAAAGGAAATTGTAATGTTATAATGTGAATTTAAGCATATCTAAACGGGGCTCTCTCGCCTTCTACATTCCATGTGTACACAAACATATATATATATATGTATAGTATGGAGCGAGATAGAGAATTGACTATTGTCAGAATTATAACCATGACATGACAGTCGAGTGTATCATGAATGGTTGATGAACCCGTCTCAAGGCAAAGCTTAGGTAACTTACCTGACCCACCACTTATTTACTGATAGTTTACAATATCTAGAATAGCAGAATATTTGCTGCTCTCTCGCCGACTCCTCTTAATGTATTTATTTATATATGAACTACGTCCACCTTTGTTGGCAACAACACAAAAGTAATATTTCTTATCAGACCGATGTGTCCGACGGTCCACCATGCCCACCGTGTGTATTTCTCTCTGCTGCTTTAATACTACTACTTACCTACATATACCTACTCGCAGTTTTTTTTGTCTTGTCTTTTCTCGCAGAACCTCTTCTATATACCTTATGTTGAGAATGTATGTAGATACGTATTTATACATTGCAGTACTCGAAGCTCAAGAACGTTTTACCTTACCTTCCATTACTACCAAGAAATGCGGTTTGCTGGCTGATCATATCTACTGACTGTATAGAACAGCAGTACATGGCTTTACACTGTATATTTATGACTGTATTAATGAACAAGTAGTTTCTGTGTTGTGTGTACAGCTGGTTGGCCCTGTGTAGACTGTGTCCAGGTAGATGCGGCACTAAGAGCCCTAGTACGTGTGCACATTTGTCTCATTGTCGGCTTGGAAATTGTTGTGTGCATACATAGTCACACTTGAACGTGTGACCTTTCTTTCTATTTGCTCTTCACATTTCCCTGGGGCCTCTTTTCTATCATCTGTCCTGTGAGAACGAGCGAGTGCCGGTGATCGGTGAAAGCAGTCGTCCCACCACCACCACCGCTGCCTCTGTGTACACGATTACCCAACACCTACCACCACTAGTCACTAGTTACAATAATAATACTGCTGGAGAGATTGTCTCTTCTTTTTCTTCTTGTTCGACTTGTTCAGTGTTCTCGTAGTGTCCGACGCCATTCCTAGCATCTTCTTATCTAAGTAACAGCACAAATATTCCCAAACATTTCCTTTAATATTCCAGTAACTAGTAAGTGCACTTGTGCGGAGTAAGGAGGGCCGGATAATTTCCCATAATACCTTGTTACCGCTGCTAACCACCCTACCATTTGCATTCGTTATGGAAAAGTAGTGGCAGTGGCACGACCCATAGAATACTTATTAGAGCCGTGCGACTGAACAATTTCCCCTAATTTAAAGCATTAGTGGTGCTGTGAGTGTGTGCACTCGGTAATAACTTGTGTCTGTGTAAAGATGTCGGAAAACGATTTATTCGAACCTGGAATGTAAGTTAGCAACCGGTGTTTCATTTTAAATTTCTGATATAATTTTCTTAGGCTACCACTGTTATCGCATCTCGTCTAAGACGCTATGCCTTGGGCATTTGCGCTTGTGCAATCACACGAGTGCCATTGTCTGTCTAGACGAACACTGCCTTCAATATTAATGCAGTGGCGGATCTAGAATGGGGTGGGGGCGGTTGGCCACCTTCTTCATATTAAGTTGACTCAAGCCTCGCCGCTCTTTACTTGTCCTATCCATGTTAACTTAAAAATATTGAAGGGGCTTACATCCCCCTTGCCCCCTAAGGCCGCCACTGTACTAATAGAGATACTCAGATCAAGAGAAAGTTAAATTGAGATAATATGGTACATGCCGCATTATAAAGCCTTTAAGTGTAATAAATTTGTCAATAAAATGCTCTTCGTTCATATAGGAAGCGTGAATGAATGATTAGCGCTAATTGAGTTTTGTGTTGCTGTTTTTGTTGTTGTAGGTCTCTTCAGTACGATTACAGCCAATTGGGCGACAAATTTCAAGGGACTGAAATGAGCGAACTGTCTTCTGCTCGCCAAGATGGGAAAGCCAAGAACTTTGTTCACCAGAACGGGATGATAAGATCGGAGAAAACAGCTGGACACATGGCCTGTATGCATTATCTGAAGAGTGCTAATGGACGATACGTTCTTTTGGACCAGCTGCCCGACATTGGTATGAGCATTGTCTTAAATGTACTTTTATAATGTGGCCATAGATGGTGGTGGTGGTGGTGGCTAAAGTTTCCCATATTCCACTCTCTCCATCAAATGAACTGTGTGCCCAATGACCTTGTAAAATATATGAATACATACATGTACATTTTCATTTATTGTACGCTGGCTTATTCTTGTCCGGTTTGTTTAGGATGGAGGACGAATCGATTGTGGTATTTGGTGTGCGACTCGAGTGTGTGTGCCGATAGACTCTTGACTGTCACCTCTTGCAGTACCATAAGTCCACTTATCGATTCCACGTCGAAAAACGCCATGATTCAAGTATGCTTAACAACATTTACATTTATTATTCATTAGGATTACGACCATCTCTTATTGTATTGTTGCGTGGCCAATATTCCTTGTCTCCCCCTTATTCCTTCAAATACACTTTTACATACTCCTGTATATAAAGTATATAGGTTTTATTACATTTGTAAGGCGCGTCATCCCCTGCAGTGCTTTGTTCTAAATAAATGTGTGTAGCAGAGTGAGGCTGCCCACTGTCAATATTTAATTAGAAACAATGGCCAAGACACAGTTAGCATAATTCATAATGTAGTAGCTATGTATTTATGAAATGAGTTTACATGAAATTAAACTAGAACGAACTGACGATGTGTTTGGATCCATCATGTAGTGAGCAGCTTTTCTCCTTTCTCTCTCGATTTAAATTCTTTCTTCCGTGAAACGCCCACCAAACTCTCATGGCATTATGTTATGTGATTATTATCATAATATTGATCATTTATCGTTTTATACGAGAACAGCAGATATCCTTATCATTATTCTGTGTCTACACCTTGTTACCGACTTTTAGTATTAGTAGTGTAGTATTATTAATAATATTGGCCAAAGCTTACTAGTGGTAAAAGCATCACGAAATATTGTAGTGGGTGAATAGGTCACAGAATGTTTTCAATTAATTAAGTACATAGGAAGGGTTATAATTCCTGCACTTTCACAGTCACCATAATAATATCGTGTTTTCTCATCTGATAGCGTGGAACTCTAGTAGGTATATGTATTAGCAGTCTATCGACGTCCTTCATTCAATTTCGCTCTTCTGTTTCAGTCAATTATTCCCATTCCTTGTAAATAGTCATGCACACACACAAATATATATATATACGTATATGAACTGATGATAAATGTTCGCATTCCGTGTGGCATCCAATTACCTTGTAAACTTCAATATGAGAATCCTCCCATGGGCCAGTTTACTGCATCGTTAGTATCATCACGTAATGGATGGTTCAGAGGCTAATGTGTAAGTAAGTAGCGAGAGAGCGATTGTATAATAATAATGGAGGAATTCTTTGTTTGCAGGTCTGTCGGGCGTTGCAACATCCGTACGTCTGTCCCATTTTAGATTTGGAAGTGATTAGCGTGGAGCATTTTGACAGACCATTCGCCATTGTTGTAACGCCGGTGACTACGTGGGGAAGCGTGCGAGATCTGCAGCACAAGGTGAGCGGGCGAATCGATGGGAGCCGATGCGAAGTGGCTGGCTCCCCGACAGATGAATTGATGGTTGAGAGAGGAGAGAGTGCTAATAATGTATGGCCATTATCTAATTGGTTGTTTGTGTGTGCAGAGTCCTTGGGCTGACATTTGGAGAAACAAATATGTGGGCAAAGGAACAGGTTTTCCGGAGATTCAGGCTCAGAGATTATCGTGTCATATTTTGGAGGCAATGTTGGAGCTTCGGATTAAAGGTCTTCCTGCTGGAATTGGATCGCACCTTCATCCAGGAAATATTTTAATCCAAAATGGTACTGCTCGGTAAGCCAAATTATCTTTAGTCTCGTTCTTTTTACTTTAACACAAGCTTTTTTGGACTTTCAACGAGTTTGCGGGTGAAAAGCAATTTTTCAGGGTGCATTGTATCGTGTGTGTGGAACAATGAGTGCATGCATTAAATTCACGAGTTGGTGACTGCTTTTTCAGCTTCAGTACTCGCGTGTACAGCGAATTTTAAATTATAAAGAAACGGACAAATTGGATCACCATGTCCATAATGGTTAGGGCGGAGTGCCTAAATATCGAATTATGTGCTTACTGTGTTAATAGCGTACTTGCATACCGCACTCCACTGGAACAAATTATTAATGAATCGTCGAACAGTGTGCCAATTACTATTTCTTTCATTTTTTAGTACCTCGTAGGATTAAATTAGGATAACAAGCCAGCAAAATGCAGCTACATCCCAATAGATAATTCATGATACGTTATACACATGAACATTTTCATCCTAATTAGCTGAATGATATGACTCCGTATTAGCTGAATCAAAAATTGTATCCAAACACCAGAGAATACAATAAGTAGAAGGAGAATTGCGGAATATATTACGAAAATCACAAAAATTGTCTCCATTTTTCCCCCTAACCTTTAGTTTTCAGCAAATTTTCATTTGCTCTTTCTCACAGATGTATAGTAAGGTCAAATTAATGATGTGTGGCACAAAAACAGTGAAATGCTCAGATAAAATGAAAGTCAGCGTGTTGAGTATGTAGAGAGAAAGGTATTGTCTCTACTGACGAATCCTACAGTGAATGCAGTCAAATCTTCTCCTTCATTGGTTGAGATTAAAAAGAGTGGCTGCATCCTGCATCCATGGCCATTAAGGGATAACACTTTAAGTGATACACAAATAATTTACATTTTGGCAAACTACAAAACAAAAGAACCTTCAACTTTTGTCTTGTGCTTTAGTTTCCTTCCGGTTGCATTCAGCTTAACTTGTTGTGATGCTTAGTGTCTAGACTGTGACGATAAATTTTAAACAAGCCACAGGCAATCCATCCGCTACTTACTAAGTTTTTTTCTTTTAGAAAAGAAAGTATTGTGTAGTTTGCGGTTGCACACACGTACTCTTATAACGCTTTCGTATAATGTGCTGTGTGTATGTAAATGCATATGAAATGTAAAACTACCGAATGGTCTGGTTTTTTAAATATTTATCCGCTGTTCTGTTTAAAGTTGCAACATTAAACTTGTATGACAGTCCCGAAGTCTAGGAAAACTATTATTAAACGTGCATAAATCTTGTGCCATTGATTCACTTTCGTATTAAATAAATGATCAGTTTATAACGAACTGAATTGGAAAGTGGCCTTGGATGACTAATTGTAAGTATAGAACATATGAAGTGAATAAAGGTTATTAGCTATGCATTATGAGCGATTACAATGTTCTGGCACTAAAATAAAGATGTGACGCAAAGGGCACCAATGACTAAATTTACACATCTGACCTTATCATTTCATTTCCAGAGGGAATCACAGAAATCAATTTATTTCCTCGTAGACACTTTTGAATACGGTTTAAAAACCATACCACCTACTTTTCAATAAATGTAGCCATTTCATATATTTGGACAGACAGATTCCAAATTTACCTGGTGGATGTTTCAATTTATATCGAAAATAAAAAGAATGCTACAATTTTGAATTTTGTAGAGGAAATTTATGTCTAAATTTAATTTTGGCCACTTTTGTCATTTTGGACACTCCCCAATAAACAGTTTTGATAGACAGTCATTTTGGACACTGTCCAATAAATAGTTTTGACAGACACTTGTCATTTTGGACACTTGTCACTCCTAGTCTGGTAGCCATTTAGAGTCAAAAGTTTATGTGAAGTGTGCTTACATATATGTAATTGCAAACACCATATGCAAGGCAGAGTAATTAGAAATAGAAGAATCAATAATATAATTTCAACAGTCGAATGTGAATGTGCTACGGCTGTTTTTAGCTGAAAGTGTATGAGCTTATTCGAAAATTGAAAAATTGCGTGGTACTTATTGTTGATTCAGTTGGAATAATAATTATTTGATAATTTTAATGTGTTTATGGTGTGCTTAAAGGTTTGCTGCCTTGGACAACATTTTACTGCAAAATCCGTCAAGGGTACTTCCTTACGTTACTCGAAATGTTTGCACAAATCCTGAATCTATTGACTCAATTGCTTTCGGTAAGTATTTTAAATGTTTACCTACTTTTGGAATTAATTATTGTATGCTTATAGGTGCTACATACGGACATTTCAAATGATTTAGAAATAAAATCCATGTTTGTCCGGGTCTCTACTGAGATTGATATTGTTTGTTGATGTTGTCCAATTTTTTGGCTATTTGGGTGTTATATCGGATGATAGAATCGATTGTACGTGAAATCCATGATAAATCGTTAATTTCAGTCAATGTCCCTTGGGTTCGTAGTACGATTAAACTACATTACATTTTGTTAGCCAATCTAATCCCACAGCTTCCCTGTTTGCAAAAAGTGAAAATCTGTTAAGTTTAACATTCTTAAAATACGGAAATGTATTATCTAACTGTTTTTACACATTACTCCAACAGATACATTATCCAATCGATAGACCAATTAAATTAATAATTATACAATTCTGCAATAAACACTTGCTTAGAATCTGTGGACAAATTTGTGGCTTGTAAATGTTCCCTAATTAAATACTAATGAGATGCAGAGTTTTCAATAAAATTCCAGCTAGACAGAATACAGTTTTACTATCACAGATTTGCATGCGAACCTAAAGCGTCACAAGCGCAACGTTCACATAATGCACGAATTACGCGGCAACTTTCAGTCCATTTGTACTTAATAGGGAAATTAGTAGGTATCTCCGCTCTCCCCTATATTTTTAACATTTTTCAAACAATTTTTTATGAATTATGAATATTTTTAATACGGTGGAATGTTTTACTTGTCTACGTAATATATTTTGGTGGTTTCTCTAAAAGCAATTTCAAATCATTTTGCAGCCTACCTTCTGTTCTCAATGTGTACGGGCTATGAAATTGTCACACCTAAGCTATCTACTCAAAATTGGAGTGACATCCGTGACTATACTCAAGTGAGTAAACATTTCCTTACAATAATAATAATATCACCTTGTCAATTCTGTCTGAATTTATTCATGATGAGTACACACATTATCGATTATAACTCAGCGACTAATCGTAAGTTAACTTGAAGACGAGAATGCACGAAATTGATTTAAGAGTTTGTCATTGACCAGGTGTGTCAAGTACTGGAACACATTTTGAAGAACAAGGAGAATCGAATTCCAACACTCAGTGAAATCGCTCAGCTGGATTTTTATCGGACAATCGACCTCCGAGAATTACGATCAATGCCATTAGCGGTACTATAAAAGCCACATGATCACTCACGAGAGAAAAAACACTGTTTGGTAGTCAAGAATCACTAATGAATGCCTTATTATTATTCCCTGTACAGAACGTCATAGCGGGACCGCCTGTACCTTCTGTTCCTACGCTACTGGAACAAGTTTACTCGAACAAACTTCGGATAGGGTAACAGACGAACGAAATATGAAATTTCCTCATAATATTTATTTCCCGTTAATCCCGTTGTGTATTACAAGTACCTTTGTTTATATTTGCAGGAAAAAGGCAAGATCCACCTCGTCAATATATCGGGCGGGTCTAGTACCAAATACTCAGGCGCCAGGTCCTAATAATTCAGAAATGCTGAGGTGAGTCTCTCTATGGATCTGTGCCTCTCTGGAATCTCTCTAATTTCCATCAAACCTTGTTGTTACTCTTCTTTTTCTTTTTCTTTAGCTTCATTACATAATCTTTGTAACAAATGTCTCGAAAACATTCTTTGTCTTTTTTTCCGCTTCTTTACGTATAAACGGTTATTTATTTATTTCCCCATTACATGGCTAAGTAAGTGACGTGACGTTACTTTGTCAACTACCTATATGCTTTGTGCATGAATCTCTCTCTCTATTATCTGTATACTATATACCCTATACTTATGAGGATTTAAAATTGTCTACTTGTGATTTTGTCACTTGTCAAATCTGCTTCTGACTTTATAAAAAGCTTGGCCAAATCACGGCATTACTCTTCCTATACACCTTCTCTGGCTTCTTCACAATTCACGAGCAGAGCATCTAATTTGCAGTATGCAACTTTTTACTGGTGTAAGTGCTTCCTATTATGTCGTTTCTAATTATGACCGTTCTATAAAAAATTTGCTTATTGTATAGCTTATATACTATTCCATATATTCTACTATATGGATTTGCGCTAAATCAAAAATCTAAATATCAATTATTAATATGTAAGATTTATAATTAATTCCTGTGTGTGTGTATGGTGGTGGACACGGCTAAAAAAAATCCTCCTGTTTTCTGTCAAAGCAGAACGATGCTACAACGACCACTTTCTACGTCGACACCGTCGCTCTTACCGAAAAGGGGCACCCATGTATTTTCTACGGAGGTGGTTGCCCATAAAGAGGAATCTGACAGTACATCCTCCCAAATGTCAATTTACTGTACGCCACCAAGCTCTCTAAGCTTTCCTTGTGATACCTCACCCACCACCCACACAGCACAACAAAGCACCTCGAAAAACTCAAATAATGTTCACCTGGTTGCCAGCGGAAGTAAATCTACAAACGGAACCACCCCCTACCCCCAATAACAATAATACTAATACGTCATTATCTCCCATGCTTATGTATTGACGCAATTCTCTGAAAATCTTTTGAATGCATAAAATATGACATTTCCACATACCACTCTGTCACCAGCACCACACAATCACCTATAGCCTATTCTACTTATATTATTATTATTATCATCATTACATAATAACTACCTATATACTATATAGAGTGTAATTCTGACTACGATATATGTTTTATTAGCAAAGTAAATATTACACGGACATTTATACGCACCTGAGTAGTTCGTAGGAGAGATAAATACTTAATACTGTTACAGCTACTAAATACATAATACTATTAAATATATATATATATATATATAGATTAATAATTCTATATAAAATATATCAAAATATTATCTGTACAGACTTTAATATTATTAATTGTTGCCTCTTTTCGTATTCAAATTACGGATTTAAGGATCTACGCATTTATTGCTACTACTTATACTTGTTGTCACGATGTTCGTTCTGAAAATTTTGAGTATTCGGCCACAGTTACTACTCAATATTATATTATGATACATATTTATTGATAATTGCACAGTTATATATAAAACGTGCATGTATACCTCTTCTCCTGTACTACCTGTTGTAGGTATTGAGGAAGAGTACGGGTTTTTCAGATTTTCAGATTTTCCCTTCGTGTGTGTTTCATCATCGAAGGTGCAAAATGTTTGTAATTCCAGACTCGGACTATGCTTTTCCTGTAAATACAAGTTCGTCATATCGTACCTTGATTTTTTGTACCTATTAGGTTAATCGTTCTGATTCTAATTTTAATTGCTTATGTACCACATTGGTATTTTAATTATATTTTAATTTTCATAAATGGGTTAATACAACAGAAAAAAGTCATCAGCAAGATTTTTTTAAATGTTCTAAACTATGTGCGTATTCTGAGTGCCCCTATAAAATGGGAATAAATAATTCCCCTGAAAGGAGCGACGACAACAGTTTGTTTGTCTAATAATAAATGATGTCTATTTTTACTCTATTTGAAATGAAATATATGTGACGTTCGAGTATGTTAAATGTGGATCGAATGAAAACAGACTTTGTAGCTAAAATAGTAAGTAGCAGTAGTGAGTTTAAAGCTCATAGGTTTGTTCTTAGCTGGTTAGTCTATAAACATCTTTGTTATCGAGCCAATAAACAGAAACAATTTCTCAAAAGTCCGAAGGAATATATTATTCAGTGAGCACACAAGAAAAATATTTACGAATTCTACCAAGAAGTTTCATCTAGAATATTCTGAATACTTTTATGAAAATGGAAGAGCTTCTGCGTGCGTACGTGTGTAAATATGACTGATATCTGACATCTACATTCAACTGGATTAGTTTGACGGGTTTCATCACTTTCATTGTGCTACGGCTGTCTTAAACTGGTTACTAGAGGGATCTTGCGTATTTCTGGTGAGCGAGCGCAACCACATTGGCAGTGCAATGGCCATACCAATACAAAAGCTCTTCATCATTATATTTCTCTCTGTTGCAGGTAGGCTGTAGGTCATTTTCATAGAATTCGATGAGACTTGGAGAAAAACTTTAGACTGACCTCAATATAGCAGTGAAGTAGCAAATACTGACTTTTTTGGTCCACTTTAAGCGATAACCTTTACCCCTTGTGTAGCGGTACATACATAAAAGTGTTTTGAAGCCTTATAACAGTTGACAATTATGAATTACATTTTATTGTCCAAATTTATACATTTATTCTGCTTGCAATATCTTGAAATTATTTTCTCTAGACATTTTCTCACTACTACAGGAGTAATTTTTTTAATTATTAGGATGCATATGGTCTATTACAAGGTTAAGAGCATTTGGTATTTAAGATGAAGCTGATGCTCTAACTGAAGATAACATGAATACACATTGAGTGAATACATGAAAACTGATCAATCATAATTTTCATTTCTAACAAATCGAATAGCTCTCGTTCTTTATTACCTATTTCAGAAGAGTTTTATTATGCACTTTGGCTCTGCTGTTTGCGACATCGTTGCCTAGAATGTATTTAAAATCTAACGAGCTTTAGACGCAGTCCCCCATAAATAATATAATAAAAATACCTATCAAGAAATTAATGGAGCACCCACGAAGACGCAACGTCAACGTCAAATTTCCATCTTTCCAACTGAGAGGCAGTTTATATAGTCTGCCCAATATCATGTCATTGTGAACCACAATATGAATATTTAGACGAATTTTTTGAGAAAATAATTAAATCCGAGTTTTAATTTTTATTTGGAAATTTAGAAATTTTCTAAATTGTATTTTGGAGAATTGTGAGTCATGAGA
>JABASC010001024.1:0-28346 GCA_019776185.1 Plutomurus gul | reverse complement strand
ACAAATATTGTGATCTTGTAAACATTCATAAAGAGAACATGGCATAAATAATACATGTGTGTATTTGAAAGAGCTGTTGCTATTGGCTATTAAATAAATCTTCAGCTCAGTACTTATGTACGAAGTTAGGAAATTGTAGGAAACATACTGCTTTCGTATCTCGTGGAGGTATAATTCAATGTTGTCTTTATTCAGTTTTTTGAGAACCTTTGACTGTTAAATTGTTATGTAGTTTATGAAATGTATGCTTGATGATGAATGAATGTATCTCTTTTCGTTGTATTTGGTGGTGTATGAAACGATGATGAAACGTAAAACTTTAACCACTTCACTTGTACGTATGTGAGAGTGCTAGTAGATCTTTGCCATATGCCGTTCCACATTAACAGGACTAACCTTAGTTATATTGCAACTTGCAACTTGACATGGCTTCTGTAATGTTGTTAATAAAAATTAGTCTAAATTTTTCCTAATGAGTTTCAAAAACTTTCTTTCCATGTTGATGTTCTATCGATATCTAATTTGATTTGCTCGAAGATTTCCAATCGCACATTTGCTTGAGAAAGAAGCACCGACTTAATATTTCATAATATTTTAGTCTTTAATGCGAGAAGAACACGGTCAATATCTGCTCGAATTCGATTGTACAGAGTACAGACACATGTGTAAAGCTGAGGGATGAATTAAGCTCAAAAATGAAAGGGCAGCCGTCTGTACGCACGGTCGCACTCGAAAAATCTCAAATGTGAGATAAAGACCTAAAACTTGGTATATGTTATGTGATCTAATCCATAAGGTTCGTTACCCAGAAGAATCGGTCATCGAAAAACCTTGATTTTTTCCAATACATACGTAAGGCCTAAAATCTTCTAAAATTAAAAATTGTTAACGGATTTCGAATTTTTGTCTAAAATATTGCAAATCAACCTTAATCCAACCGAAAACTGTTTTTAAAAAAATAGAAAAATAATTTTATACAAAAAGAATTGGAAAAAAACGTTGATTAAAAATAAAGTTTGAGCCAGTGAAGGACCGCATAAAACTTGGCTCACATTGTAATTCTAAAAGCAGATTAGGTTACTTGATGCTAAAATTTTAGATAAAAGTGCGCTAAAAATGACAAAAATTGAGGTAAAAATGGAATTTTGCGGAGATGAAGTCGTAAAACCTGATACACTAGTGTAATCCCACAAACTAAGTAATACTGCAGTTGCCGACAAGGTTAATGAATACAATTTTCTTTTGATGAACATTTTGTCCTAAAATTGGTCAAAATTGCATTTAAAAATAATGAAAATTGCAATGTATTCCGGGACAATTTAGGTTACCTATAGTTACCGACTTTGTCGCTTGCCAAAATTATGTTTCCGAACAACTGAATGACAAATAGATCGTCACCCTCGTGATGATTCCGTAGGACTGCTTGGACGTAGTTTTTAAATTTACAATTTATTTTAAAATTAATTAAAAGTTTTTTTAAATCAAGTCATTTGAGCGTTCGTACATCCTTCTGCATACCAAATCTGTTTTTACAGTCTTAGAGCAGATTTTGACAGAGTTCTCCTCAAACTCCTCTTTTTAGTTTAACATGGGTAACATAGGCAGATTTATAGCATTGTGGTCGTTCTGACGGTTCTACATATATGAATTCAACGCTGTTTGTGATTGAGATAAATTGGATCAGTAAACTCAAGCCAATTTTAAATGACAACATATTCTGCACATATTTATAATTGAATTATGCACAATCAACCATATCTGTACTTCTTTATATCACGATCTCCATCATAATAATAGCACCTGGTATTTAAAGACGGGTAAAAAAATATTTTACCGCGGTGTTTTTTAAAGAAAAACCTATGAGTGCAGCTGAATGTTTTACATTGAAGAATTATTTGGTAGAATTATATAAATACTAATTTTGTAATGACATAATTTGAAATTATTTATCTATTTGAAACGTCTGTTCGAGTTTTTAGCAATCTTATAATGTCAGAGGCACACAGTGACAACTCCAATTCTGCCAAAGCGGTGGTCTGTGTATCAAAACTATTCGATGTGTCGCTTAGAGTTTCATATAGTAACATTGCTGCACCAACGGTTAAATTCCACACTTTGATTGTGCACCCCATATTTCTGAAAAATATTGATGTGTCGATGGAAGATCCCAGCAACATAGTAAATATGGCGTCAAAATCTTTGCTGATCTGTGCTATGGCATCTGAAGAAAATTGATGTTTTTGTACCACTTCCTCCATTATCATCTGCATTTGTTTTAAAACTTAAAATCAACATTCTCACGGCAAAGGTTGACGTGGACATAAATATATTCACTTAAAAATTTACCTCGTCGAATAGAAATAGCACTCTTTTCCACCACTTCTCTGCCAATGCGTTGTCCATTTGGCCGTAGACTGTCGCTTTGACAGATTGAAGCATTGGAATAATGGTCATTATTTCATCGCTGACAGGAGACTTTTGACCTTGGTACGAATGCCACTTGATAATGGAATAGCCTTTACGCACCTCAAGGCACAATTCTTCCAAAACATTACGTGACCATTTCTTCAGAATTTCTTCGCCTAGACAATCGTACAGCACGTATTCATCATAAAAAAGTCCTTGGTGTGGTTGTCCTATAGCTGCACTGATTTCATCAGTTCCATTTCTCTCTCTATTTCTATCATCTATTCACAAGTTAAAAATTATATTAATTAATAATCACTGACATGAATGCTTTTTGCATTGACTGTGCTTATTTATTCACCTTGTATCAGACCAATTTTGTCAGCTTGTGCTTGAACACTTCTAATATTTTCCAGGTATAGTGATAGAGATGTAAAAAACTGAAATAAAAAGAAAGTGACAATGAAAACTTAATCAAGAGTATCAATAGAGAAGTTAAACAATTAAAAAAGCATGTTACTGGTAGTTCCTCCCATGTTTCCATAGAATATTGCACATAGCCAATAGTGTCAGCTATTGTGTATTCAATCAGATAGGCAAAGGGTAAATCTGCAGAAGTACTAGGGGTTGTTTGCCATATTTGCAAACATCGTATTCGAAAATTGTCTATCAAATCCATCAATAGTTGCAAAAACTGAATCTTCTGCCCTGGTTGTTGCAAATGAGCAAATCTATTTATGACGAAACGCCCTACAGCAATGAACAGATCCACAATATCTGCAGGACCGGGAATGATCGATCTATTCCACGCTGATGGAGATCTGAACATTTCGTCCAGCTTTTCATAGCATGCTACAATAAAGTGGAAAAGTTATTAACAGGAAAAAGGAAAAAATACAAAATATGTATTACTGAAGTGATAGGAATTACCCATTCTCTCAATGGACAACCATTTTTGGAAAATAGCAGGCTGTGAAAAGAGCGTGCTTACAATGGGTGGAATGTAAACGTCTTTATTTTCTACATCATTGCCCAAAAAATCCACAATATTGTTTTCATACGCTATTGATTCTTCTAATATTCTAGAAAATATCACATCGTCAACCGAACTTTTAAGCTGTGAATCTGCTTTCAACACAACCATTTCTGACATAGAGCGAACAAAGTCAACGACGCAGGAAACATGAACCTCGGTTATTGATAATGGCTCCAAGTGAGTTCTTATAAATGGGACTAAATCACGGAGCCATGCTCTCACTTGAGTAAAGTACCACTCTGGTCTACTTGTATCACCAGTGGCTTTTGGACTATAAAAATGAAATCCAAATCTTTTCCTCAAAGGTGCCACCATAATCTAAATTGTAAACAAATTATATTGTTTTAAATTCGACTATTCTTTCGCAACATATTATGGAAATACTTTAGCACTGTACCTGCACTGGAATAACACAACCTTTGAAATCGATCACTAATGCAGATTTAGAAGCTATCGAAGTGTTGTCTGTAGATGGAGAACGCGTGATACTCAATCGTATGAGATTTCGTATTGTGCGGTGAAATTTTTCGTGATTTTCTAGCGTTGGTATGGATGTTTTAATAGTCAAAGGCCATCCAAAAGCAATTAGTAACTCTTCGAAATCTCTATGAAATAAATTATCAAGTACTGCATCTGTTAAAATATAATGGCATACTTTCCCACCCATATCCTCAACGTCCCGAGTGACCCCCGGTCGCTGCAAATGAGCGCCGCTGGGCCTGCAAAAGTATTGGTGACCATTCTTAATGGTAAATCGGAGGGAAAATTAGCTAAAAATCAAGCATTCGTCGGCCAAAGGCCGACGTACACTAGCTCATTTTGATCCCTGGCGCCTGAGAGAATTTAACCCCTGGTCAAAATCCGAAAATCTTAGGATCGACTCCAGTCACAAGAGAAGAGGTGGCAAAGTATGTATATTAGCATCAAATTAAATGGCAGTAGAGTACTTTGTCAACTTTCGCTTGAGCTGTTCTTCCCAGTGTAGCATAGTGGATGTATAGTATGCTTTCAGGTTGGTGCAATCGGTAGTGTCAAAATGAGTCTTACTTAACGCCTGCAATTTATCGAGTAAATCTATTGCTTCCGATTCCAACCCTAAATGTTGATTAGTGAATTTTAACATTTGCAACATATGTTAATAGTAAATGACAAGTAATGTAAAGTAATGTTCAATTTAAAATTGAAACCTGTTTCCAAATTTGCTTCCATTTGTTCTGATGTGGTTTTAATATAATCACAGACAACTAGGTAGGCCGACGCTTTTTCAAGGTGAGAAATTCTATTAATATTCTCATAAACTTCTGCATTTTCCACCTTACTAGGAAGTTTTTCTTTCAAAAATTTGTTGATTTTGCTTTTTAAAGAATTAAACTGAATCGTCACTGCGTCGACTTCACTCTTGCAGGTTGAAATTCTTTCTTT
This sequence comes from Plutomurus gul, assembly GCA_019776185.1. Lineage (NCBI taxonomy): Eukaryota > Metazoa > Arthropoda > Collembola > Entomobryomorpha > Tomoceridae > Plutomurus > Plutomurus gul. Next base: position 23,482 of record JABASC010001024.1, on the reverse strand, counting down.
AATTCCTGCTTGGGTATCATCTTGTAGTTCCTGTCTCTGTAAAACATGAAAACTTTATTAAAATACCTACATCATTGTTCATATGGACAAGATTTTTAAAATTCTTGAATCTACTGATCTAACATCTAACCACAACTACATTAGATTGTGCTTCCACTACAATGGTAGTTACATGTCAACGCATACTTTTAAAACTTTTAATATTGTATTCACTTTTAAATGTTTACTAAATGGCTAAAAAATAGTTTTATTACATAAAGTAAATGCAGATATTGTGCTACATACCAGAACAAAGTTACATCACAACTACACACATGTTTGTAGCTTAAGTAAATAAATGTAATCTTACTAAAATTTACCTGTATTTCAAGGCACACTTTGCGTTCACATTGCTCAGCCAACAGTTGTAACAGAAACGCACTATCTAGTGTCTTTTTTTCGGCTGCCTCGTCCAGTTTTTCCAAAACGTCAATGGAACACGCACTCTTTTTGGCTATGTCAACCATAATCTATATTTTGATTATATTAATCAAAAATAGAAGAAAATATTGTGAGAGGCCGACAAAAAAATTCAAGTACAATTTCAAATGTAGATTCATGAATTGCGCCCAAGGAAACAAACCATCGAGGGAAATTCATATACCAAGGATATCAGTGTGAGCAGATTTGGTTATGTCGGTTCTTACCATGTTCTTTTATTACACAGACAATAGATCTATAAATGGATAAACGTAATTTGTGTTATATACATAACATGAATGCGGTTAGCAAGCGAGTAAGTCGATTAGATACGATACAATTCACTTGTTGTTGAATATATAGTTGTGTTCCAAGAGGGTTTTTAATGACGATTTACGAAATGCCTTCACCAATGTGCATCATGAATGAAAGTGAAACAAGCAAAAGCAATGAACTGTCTACTTGTCCACATCATTTTCACTACTAATAAAGATGTGCAAATGAATGTTTGCACCTTGAATAATAATGTGTTCAAAATGTTTCGTCTGCTGACTTGCGGCTATTTATACAAATGTGTGTGATAGTGAGACTTTTTTATCTTAGCCGTCACACACCCTAACCATTGTTACTCTTTACTAGTCTGCAATTAATAAAGACATCCACATGACGTCATTAAAGATTCCCATTGCAACAATAGGTCAATTTGCAGATAGCAAAGCGTATTTGTTCGTCAGAAAGAGAGCCGAGTTGCCGAGTACAAAGTGCAAATTTTTATGACCAATTACTTTTAAGACAGTTACATAATATAATAATAATCTACGAATACGTAGTAAGTGTGCATTATATAATATTTTATGTGTAGAGATATATAAGAGGCGAGCAATAAAGATTCTTATTATAATACATTATTGGCGTTACTAATTGTAATATTCTTGGTATGCAGGCCTACAGTTGGAGTTGGAAGGATGAATGGTCACTTTATTTCTACACAGACTCACACGGGGTGTACTGCTTACTATCAAGCTGATCACTCTCACATGTACTTATCTTCACCGAGACTATGTAAAGTCTCAATCATTCACACTCACAGTAGACACACAGCAACCTCATCGAAGCCCAGCGTTTACGGCATTAATTTTCTTTGCCTTTATAAGGGAAATTAAGGATTGGCTTCATTTATTGTTTACGTCAAGTACATCTTCTTATCTCATTCTGACTCTTTATCCCATTCTACTATCTATATTGGACTCGCTTGATATTGGATTCTTCATGTGATACACAACACAACATACATACACACAACATCCTAATACACTTTTTATATAATGTAACCACAAGAGCACACTGAGCACAAACAACCTTACAGCAAATAGGTAATTAGATGCAAACACTATAGCGTAGAACGTACACCACTTATATGTAGATAACAGACACCTGGGATAACTGTATAGTGTATATTTGAAGAATATCCTTCCTTGAGAGAGTGCTCCAACCATACAAATACATATCAGTGTGCACGCATTGAAGTTACGACGAATGCATCAAGTGAGTTAATTCAATGCATCGAAAGTGTCCATAATGGCTAGTCAAACAGCAACAATGGTTATTTGCAAAAGAATAATGGCACATCAACCTACACTACTTATGCATACTCTAAAGGTAGCTCCTATGCATATTTGTCAGAAAAGTCGAGAGTAAAGAACTCACGCTGACACTGACACAGAATGAGTTGAGCTCTGACATGTCTTATTCTTTCACACACTTGTCTGTCGTACATGTCGCTTTTTTACACTGCCAGCGAATCCTTGTCGGTCTCCTCCATATTATTCCCTGTGCACAGTGGTGATGCTGTTATTGTGGGTGAGCAGCTGTCTTCCCGCTCCCTTCAAAGATAAGGCACAGCATAATAATGAGTTTGCCAACAAATGCACAATAATATGGAATATAAATACTTAGCAAATAAATTTAAGGGAGATTTTGATAGACAGATATTTTTTCGTGTGTGGGCCATCGAATGAGTTGAGGTGTTCGGTTTTCCGCAGGTAAGAACGATTGAACCAGCACAGGTAAGAGCTGGAGAGGAGGGCTACTACTACAGACGACAGAGCGGAGAAGGGATGGTGCAATAACCTATAAGCGGCCAGTCGTCTCATGGTGTGTGCTGTGCATCTGTGTACATAATATAGGTGTGCTCGTTGAGATCGTTGCAGACTTGGATAGCTTACGTTAATATAGCGTTGGAGATAATGTGTGTCTCATGTTGTCAAGATCGAAGAGATACGCTTTGGATTAGATGATGAGGCTGTTAGGCATTGTTGTGGAGAAAACAGGTGTATCACAATCAATCCAGATCGTGACGAGGGATAAGCACCTGCATACACGGCCACCACATGCCACATACCACTCATACAGCAAAATAGTAGGCAGACCGTGGTCTACATGATACAACATGATACAACTGAATGCAAATTTTTATGAATGAACAGAGGACGAAGCAGTGGACACGGCGGAGATATATATATATATATATATATACATACATATAGAGAATAGTGTAGTCACTTTGACAAATACCAAAGGGATATTAATATTGTTGGAGTTGGAGTTCATTCATAAATAAACGTATGTGTGTTTGTGTGTGGAGGAGTCCTTCCAAAGTGTTCTTAACTTTTCACTTGTCCGTCGCATCGCCCATCCCAGCGTGAAGGCACTCCATGTGTGTGCACATGATGTCTGTGTGTGAATCTTATGAGTTTATCAAATAAAAACTAAAGCAAAGGCAAATAGCTGCAAATTTATGTACAGAAGTGAACGACGGACGGACGAATAGGTAGGTTGGCGTATTTTAGTCAAGTCAAGACTGAAGATGTTGTGGGCGACATGCCCATGCACGGCCCTCACCTTTTCCACTATCAGTTCACATTTATTCAAGTCATTGTAGTGTTTACTTTGCCTACTCGACAATTCATCCACCATACCCTCCAATACTATGTACACTCTGTAAAACAGATACATATATATATTAATGCCATGCAAGCCAGAGTTCTGTAATTCCCGGATTTTTCTACATGTAGCTGTTCATACATTCCTATCTTTTGGAAAAATAACTAAAAAATTCCCATGCTAAAGCCAAACAGATTCCAGATTTGTAGATTTTAAAGAAATAATGTCAAATTTTAAGTTATTTCCCAGTATTTAAACAATAGTCGTGTCTCACAGTCGTCTAACAGGAAATTCTTGGTAGTTCTAATAATGTTTGCATTTATTTAGTATTTTTAGGAAACACGTCCCTGTTTGTTCACAGTCGGTCATTGGATATTGACATTGATATTTCCAATAATTTGAAAATGAAAATCTAATATTTACTAGTATTATTTAAACAAGGGGGTGTCTTTTAGTTGACAATATACACTTTCTTTCCCGCACTTGCGGTGAAAGTGTGCAAATATTATTACTAATAATGCTACCGTAGCAGATGGAGCATGCAAGCTACTTCCAAGTTGTTAGTCTCATGGAGTGTATTTCTTATAAATATTGCATTTGTCTAATCATAGATATATCCTCGAGTTCTACTTCCTTCATAATCACAGTCATTCACTTTCATCTTTATTTTTTCCAATACAATTTTCAAATGATAGAATTTAACATTTTACCTTCTGCTAATTTTTCCGCTGATGATACCTTGTTTTCCATTTCTACCATGTGCATTTTAATGGTTGGTTAAGCTGATCTTGGGTGAGCATTGCTTTTCGTTGCACAGCTCCCCAACCAAACACTCGCCATTGAGTCAACCAATATGTGTGTATGCTAATTTTTCCGACTATGTCCTCTGAGGTGCACGTGGGCCTGTTGCAACCATCAAACGTTCAGACAACAAGACCCTGGTCCGCCTCGCTTGACTTTAGTGCAGCAGCAGCTCTGTCTCTCTATCTCTCTCTCTCTCCGTGGCCCTCTGTGGCTCTTTCCTTTCACAATTATGTAACCCCTGACTGTCTCAAGGGACGCGAAATGAACTGCACAGAAGAAACGTACGACCACAACGACCGAAGCTTTTCATCCAGCAGCGTCAGTAGCGGCAACGAAAACAGTAGTTAGCCAACAAGTTTGTCACTATTCTTCATTCTGTCGCTCTATCTATCTTCATTGTATAGTTGGTGGGGCATTTGAAAAAATTCAGCTGAACCTGTCAAGCCAAGTGAAGCGGGGATGAATGTGAATGGGATTCGGGCAAACAAAGCACACTACTAGTAGGTCGTTTTAGCTTGGTCGCTCCCAGCTCCAAAAACATCACGACCAGAGAAGAGCAAAATTCTCTACGAGACAGAAGCACATTCGTAGAGCAGTGCCCGTATTCCAAGCAAATACACACACATAGCATCATTTACAGTATAGAGTATGCACGTACAGTCTATTTAAGTTGCTGTGTAGTTGTTTTCTTGTCACTGCTAACAGCAACCACCGACAGTATAAACAAGCTTGAAAGCCGCCAAGAGAATAATTAATCAAAGATGAATCATTGAGACTGGGAACAGGGAGAATGAAGCAGTTTGGGTGATAAGTAGAAGTAAGTGGAACCTATCTCGAATTTAAACTTCAGTTAACATATCATCGTTGCAACTAGCATATAAAGCGAACGCTAAACGCAAAGGGGACCGTCCTAAAACTCTGTGTGGCAGAAAATGTTATTAGAAAGTCCTTGTGGTGGTTGCCTTTAACCCTTTACTCATTTATCAGACGAGACTGTCAGATAAATTGAAAATTGGTTTCAATGAAAATTAGACTGTAGTTGGCCGACGGGTAGAAATCTATTCTGCGGAATCTTATTGATGACTTGACTTGTACAGTCAACATTGCAAAAACTGAGTTATGTTTCACCGTTGGTAAGACTGCCGTGGCAAATTTTTTATGTTTTCCTTTTCGCTCTGCGGCGAGATTCTTGTTCGCCTCCATACGATACTATTTACTTTTAGTGTATGTGCTCACCTAAGGCTATATGGTCCACGAATACTGTGATGCTCTGCTACTAGATACACACATATGGTTTTTGTTGGTAGGACGTTGAAGTCAGAGATCGCTTTAGTTGGCAACCATTTTGCCCTGCTTTCCTATGAGATTTTCAAAACGTTTTTACAACCTGCTACACCTTGCGCTTTTACCATGTTATATTGTTTATGGTGCATCATTTTTGGTTCATGGAAATTCTGAATACACAAATAGGAGTTTGGGGAATTATTTCCTAATACAATTTTGTCTGCATACACAACGGTGATTACATAAAAATCTATACTGTGGTATTTTCGGCCAAGAATATTTCAAGAAATCGAGAAAATAAAAATGGTAATAGAAGATATAAAGAAGAATGGGTGTGTACCTTGGTGGTGGATCTACACAGTTCAGTACGTATTATTATCGTAGTAAGCACCCGTTAGCACCTAACTAAGTTAGATTTTTTTATCGCATCCGACTCAGTTCTCTTAACTGTGAGAGCCAATACACGTACTTACGTACTGTACTGTACTGTACGTACTTATGACTTTATCAGTAGACAGCGACTCTAACCTTACCAACCAGTAACAGCAACATAAACATCATCTAATATATATTAAATATGTCTACCAGCACATGCTATACATATTTAAGGGAACGTCAAATAAACTTGGCCTTATATGGGCTGAAATCAAAGTGGGGCAAAAAATGCATGCACCACCATCAACATTTAAAAAGCATATTAATAATTCTAGTGGAGAAAGGATTCCTTCTAGCAGAAAAGAATCAGTCATATAGACGAAGCTAATAAAAATACCAAGGGCTATTGAATTCTGTTTCATAATAAAGGTCTTCTTGTAAATAATTCACGCCAGTGAGTTTATTAGCAACAGATATGCCTCTTCTTCATCCATTAACCTCACAATTAGGAAGACATTGATGATAATAATATTATGACTAAACTGATTCGGATACTGTGGTCGTTCTGCCTACAAGAAAGGAGAGAGGTATGTGGGGCGTTGTCAGGAATCGCCTTACGCAGTACGCACTGCGTAAAACGCGGTGCGTAAAAGTGCTTTAAAGCGCGTAAAATGATTGGTACGCAGTGCGTAAATATAAAAGTGTTGTGTATTATTTGGGATACCCCTCTATTGCCTTGCGTTTTACGCACTGCGTAAAACGCGGTGCGTAAATGTGCTTTAAAGCGCGTAAAAAGATTGGAAACTGCGTAATAGGCGATTCCTGGGCGTTGTATACCATTGCACCACTCTTCAGGTTCAGGTTCGATGTTAATTAAAGCGGACGCATGTACTCATGAATGAAATTACATGGGAAGAGAAGAATAAGCCCAGAGTAACAGTGTAAGACCATATGTATATATTATACTACTACTATGTCTGTGCTTGTTGCTTATGCATGCAAGTGCGTAAGCATTTTAAAATCGTGTAATTTTTTACCCAGCCATATCTGTGTAAAATTAATCGTTGTTGATGGCTGATGTGATTCTATAATAGTTTTGCCTTCGGTGCTTGTCATGAGCCATTTATTGTTTATTCTATATGATGCGAATTAGAGTAATCATTCTGTTTGTATCCAAATTAGCCAGTTTTATGATGTACACTGCCTTTTATTGATTTAAATTGTAGAAATTATTACCGAGTTTTGAAAAATCGAATTAGTGAAATAACAGCCGGTTTCTTTGTGCATGAAAATGTGTCATGAGCAACTTTTTCATTTGCTTTTCATAAATCGTGGAAGTGTCAACGCAATCGTTGGCTGGGCACGTACTTTATGTACTTTTAAGTGAAATACCATCCTAGTCGCAGACTTGCGTGCATTCCGAATATGATGGATACCTTATAGACAATCCCTATTATTTAACTATGTTATTTTTCATGAAATCCTAAATAATAGTGTATAAAGCAAGTGAAGAAATGCGGGTGGAGCGTAGGAATGACGTTTCAGAGCTTAGGTGTACATCGGCAGCATAAAATGCTTTATTCCTTTCTTGTCTTTTCGATATGAAGTCATAGTGTTTCCTTCTTGAAGTACAGGCTTTGATAACACGTGTACAATACATATTCTTTTAATTTTAGATTTAGTCTTCTCAGAATTTTCTATTTTAATTTTGAATTTTTTTCCACTTCCCAGTTCTAGTCATGTTCATTCAATGAACTCCCACCATGTAGTGCATTGAACAGAGTGAGGTGTGTTATGTTCCTATGTGAGAAGCCCAATGCATGATGTTATGGTGTGTACCATTATGCTTTCTGAATTTATTATGGTATTCAGTGTATTGAATATTTAATATTTTTTTCCACGCAATCATCCTACATACCAAATATTAAGGTAAAACAAGTAGGTGGTATCTCTATGAAATCGTGGCGTGCATTCGCAGAATTTATTATGATAGGCAGGGTTATTTGTGAACAGTGCAAAATACATCTACTAGGTATTAGGAAAAGATCGGCTTGGAATTAGCATGGGGTCAAACATGATTTAAAAAGCTAAGCAGCACACCGGAAGGTTAAAGACAGTTCAATTACACGGATTTGTTGTCTACATTAACATCCTGTGTTTAGAAAACAGAGTATTACCGTAATTGATAGAAATGTTCATGCGTGGAAATCTAATTTTGACCTTTTCCACATAATTACAACTGTTGACAGAAATTGTCTGTTTACAAGTGCTGACTGGTGTTTATTTGTCTTGGGTCAACATGAGAAAATGAGGGCATAACAGCACGAACAGCATCGGTTTCGAATCGTGAGACATACGGAGACATGAGAGTTGTCACTACGAGACAACGACACTATAAGTTGTTGATGGAGCAAAGGCAGATGTATCTGGGTTTTAAGTTATTACATTGCGGATGTGTCACAAATGATTTCTTTCGTTGGATCTTAATATATTACCATCTTTTAAATCGCAGTGATTTACGCGTTGCAATAATTCCATGCAGCTGTGTAGGGAAATTCATGTGCACTCTTGTGTAATGATATTAATTTTTAATGAAACTGAATGTATTACCAATTATCTCTTTAACAGTAAGACAATGACATAAGTTTGTTCTTTGTGTGGTGCGTGTTTTTATTTTTACTCTGGTTATGATTTATCTTTTAATCATCCAAAAAGTGTCCATGACAATACAACCAAGTCACATGTATACAAATGTTTGCATTTACAGGCTGTGCCATAAGTCACGTCTGCGGATATAGCATTTAAAAAACTTAAGCAAGTATAGGTACAGATTGTAGGAAAATAAAATAAAATACTAAAAATTTAATTTAATTTGCATGTTAAAGAGGCAGACTAAATCTATGACAGTTTTATTGACTGAATTACTTCTTAAAATTTGAAATCCTTTGGAGTTATCTTTACGTTGTTAATGCGTAGATACACTTTTCATTTTCTATATTGTACTCTTCATTGTCTTACGGTCACTGTGTAAAGTAGACACAGTTGTTTTTTGATTGCACGTTGTCAGTATTTTTATTGGTGGTGCGTTGTGATTGTACAAACGCAGAAATACGTGTCATCGAAGCGCATACACAAATTAGGAGAATGTTCCTCTATGTAGCTCCATCAAATGCAAATCTAATTACGAATGGACGCGACAGTTACACTTTTGCGAAAACGGTTTGAGTAGTGGACTGACTTTGTACAATGGTCATCTCATCAAGTAGTAGGTGTTGTATTTGGATTACCTACTTTTACACTGCGTGTGCATCAAATCACTTTGTACATTTATTGGTGTGTGGACGGTTTTCAGTGGATACTGCTGATGGTAAACGAGGTGATAATCTTGATTTCTTTTAGCCATACCGAGAAAAATCAATTACTGTCGCATTGCTTACATTAAACGTGTCTGTGTGTACACGGCTTGCCTTTAGATCTCTATTTTCTGTACTATTAAATATATGGAGCGGGAGGCACTACGCGCACCATGTTCGACGCATGTATTATTACGAGCACTACAAATTGAACGGAAGTCTTAACCACCTTTTATGGCCACAACCTTTATGTATGGTGACAACTATTTAAGAAGCTTACAGGTTGCTAAAAACATCTGTGCACTATATACCCAGTGCACAAATACCGTAGAAACCGGATTATTGTCAATCACAGGGGAATGGGGAATCATTCGTTTAAATCATTGAATTTTTGAGAAATTACCATATTAAACCATCTTTTAAAGAAGTAATTTTCCCATGGCTTTTTGAGAAAACACACAACAAAAATTTGAAATTTTTGTGGGTCTTTGGCAAAATACAATAGATATTGTTGTGTTTTTCGAGAGTTGTAAATTTTGAGAGAAATATGCCGGCCGCCCTTGAATAAGGGCAATAATTTCGCCAGGGCAATTATTGTTCCAATGGATGGTTTTGTCTAAAACTTTTACAATAGTTCCCCTTCTGGGAAATAGAGTAGTCCGGGGGTTTTGTTTCCATTTTTACGGTATATCACTTTTACTTTGATAACAATTTTGCCATTTGTTTTTGCAAATTATTTGAAAAATAACGTTGCTTGAAAGCAAATATCACAAATAGCAAAATACTGAGATGCAGGAAGGCGGGACAGCTCTTCGGGCCACTCGGACACTTTATTTTCAGTGAATGTGGTAAAACAATTGAAACAATGTCGGGTGTTTGCATCGGGATAGCAGCTTTGAGATATTTGGCACACGTTCATTCTTTTCATTGGAACAGTGCACATACGTTTGGTTTCGTCTCTAAAGGAAAATAATAGAGGAGCAATTTAGCTAACCCGAAGTCGTGTGTGTACAACCACCACCATTTCTGATGGCAGACAAGTTCATGGAGCTTTCCAACTGAATAAGCGCATTCACAGAGATGCTTTCTGATAAGTGTAAGACGAAATATGTATTATGTAACATGTGTGTCAACATGATTTGTGTGTACCAATCGGGAATATTTGAATACATAAGCGACAGTAAAAAACGGTTTCAACAAAGCCTACATGCCTGGCCACAGAAATTTCCACCACTACAAGAAACAACAAACATTTGACAATTTTCATACTGGAGATTTTTGCCGAGCTCATTTTTACTTCTTCGTCTTCTTCCTCTGCAATTCAGGGACGAATGGAATTTCTTTACTGGAATTGCCCATGACTGCCTCCATGCAGGAATTAGTTCGTCCTTTCTGGAGACTACTCTGGAGCACAAAATGTAGCAGAAAAGTGTAGTGGGCGCTACGCTGGAGTCTGTGCTGATAGGCGTGTGTAGACGATGAAAAATGTCTATTAGCAATTGTCGTCATTCCCATGAAAAATTAATGAGTTATTTCACAGGAGGTGTAATTTCTGTTATTTGATATATTACTGTACAATTAGTTGTGGAAACACACTTAAAGGGTTGGTGTGGAGCCGAGAGGGAGATGCATTGGAGCCAGAACTACAATTCTTACTCTCTCTCTCTCTCTCTCTCTCTCTCTCTCTCTCTGTGTGTGTCGTCTTGACACTTGCAAACAGACAGGCTCGAAATAAGTGTGCATAGGAAGAAAGTTCCAGAGTTAGTTGTGGTCTAATGTGCTCATGATTTTCCGAAGAGTGTGTAATTAAGTTTGGGACGTACATTGTGAGATACAATTAATCACGTTGCCAAAGCAGAGCAGGGGACACAAAACAAGCTCACGCTATGCAATATTAAAGACTACACAATCCTACAAGTAATAGGGAGCAGTGCACACAGCCTTTGTAGCATATTTAACGTGTGTTCATGTGTGTGTGTGCTGAGAGCGCACATTACTTGATAGAATTCATGCCAGATTTTTCATGAGAGTTCAACTAGTTTTCTTAGTTTAGATCGGACAGGTCCAAATTGAACATCTATTCTTTGCATTGTAACCAGAGTGATACATTCTAATAGGTCGTAACTCTTTCCGCTCTAATCTCGTTCATCAGATCACCATTTGATGCATCCCCACATCACAATAAATGTGCAGTCGGGCCACTTTACATATAGTCTGCACAAAAGTTGGGCAACAGTAACAAGGTGCTCCTCTATCCAACCATAGCCTTCTGAACACTCTACCAGTGTGCTCCACTGGTTACACGGCTGTTGCATACTCAGCGCACAGTCAATAGTCTCTGTGTACATACTTATATAACAAAAACAGCCAGCAACATATGGTGAATATTTTTTAATTGTTTATGGAAACTTCAAGAAGAGAGAGAATACGTAAATTAAGGTTATTACTGGTGCAAGTAAGTGTAAGATGTAATGGAGATGTGACAAGGAGCAGAGACGACACCAGATAACAGATGATAAGATTTTTGATTGCTGTGAAGTCTATAGAGTGAGACGGGTCGAGGTTGTCCCCCATTTGTCATGAGCATGTATAATATGTTTATAAAGATGACTCGTGCCTGGTAGCTTATTTACGTGCGATTAATTTCCAAACGGTTGGAATTGCGAATCGATAATAGTTCAGGTTATTCATAGGCTTCTAGGATGGATGGTCGGAGTGAAACAATAGAGTTTAAGAGAGTGAGAGATGGAGGCAGAGACAGAGAGAAGCATTGATGTCCCATTTAGTCGACGGACAAGAAGTTGGACGTTCGCCAGTAATGGTGTGGTTTCTACCAATGAATTAAAAGTAGTTGTGTTGTGTACATACACACACAGCACACACCGAAGATACGTACTATAGAGATCGAGGTGGATGGAGACCAGCATCATCAATGCTCACAGCATTGCTCACCACAGATACGAGTCCCTCTTCACACCGTGTGTACATGCCAGCACCAGAGAGCTTATAGAGCGACAGACAGACACAGAGTCATAGTGAATACTACATGACAAAATACGCATCAACGCCAAACGACTCATGACTTTGACTGTTGAGTCGTGATACATATTGACTTGACTGTGTGAGCGAGCCTTTATTATTGGTGACTAGTGCAACTACTTATGGTGGAAGACGTGTATTACGTGTATTCGAAAAAGAAGTGTTCACTCTCAGCAGAAGTGAGTCAAGTGTTTGTAATTGTTCAATATTAGCCAGCAGCAAGCAGTCAGTCATGTGCTCAGCTCATTCGCATCAGAGGAGACAAGCAGTCTCGCATGGTAACCCCTGCCACGCTCCCCCGGCCCTTCTCCTTCCTTTCATTTAATCTTCTCAATCTCCAGACACCATGTTAGTCAGTCATTTGACATATCTCAATCAAGAAGCCTCCTGCGTGTACCTCCGTCTCTCCTTTGCTTCCAAACTCTCCAAGTCACCGTCTTTGTCCTCTTCTGTTTGAATCAGAGTCCGTCTGCATGAATTTTCGTGTATTCAGTAATCCCCAGTCAAAATGAAATGTCCACTAGTCATGTGGTCATTATTCGCCGTTCTCGGACCTTCGTGTCTACTCTCAGTGCTCGCCACTTCCTCCTACGCTGCGTACACTTCCAATGGCAATACCTGCCTTGCAGATAGACTTACAGTGTACCGAGTGATTGTGCAGACCTTCTGGTCCAGAGACAAGTTCCCAAAACACTACCCGGAGTGGAGACCCCCGGCACACTGGTCAAAACTTGTCGGTAAGCATTTTTAAAGATTTTCCAAGAGAAAATCTACTTTTTTTTACTAGATTTTTACCCGCTCTTTGAAACCTTCCTATGTTAAAAATAATGTCCCGTTTTTAAATAATTCTACCCACTTTCCTCTCGTGTTAGAATCAATGGGGTTTTCCTCTGAATTCTCCATGCTGTTCCTGTGTAGTGATTTGAATGACCCGATTTTCGGGAAATTCAGTTCGTAGGCAAACATTTCCATCGTTTGACCTAATTTAATGTAGGTAAGTGTATTAGAGGCAACCTTAAGCACGCGGAGAGAGTGAGTGTTTGCTGCAACGATTTAAACATTATCGTAGTGTAGTAAACCCTCTAAAGCAAAAATAGATATGAAAGAAGCCAGAGTTCAGCTTGGTGACATTACGAAAACAAAGAGACATCATTCACCCAGTAGCTTTCAAGATTTCCACCACAAAGAAATGCAACCACATGTAAGTTTACAAACGCAAATGAACAGAAAACACGCAGGTTAACCCCATACTGACAGTGAGACTGTAAATGCAATTTCACCTAGTACCTACTTACTTTGTTAGTCTTATGTAAAATATATTCCCACTCGTAAATATAAACGACTACTGGTCTTGCAATAGTGATTTTATATAATAGCGTTTGTAAATGCGATTTAGTACAGAACCCAATTCCCCAATCATTGGGCTAATCTGAACCCTTCACAACATGAAGTATATAGTAAGGAGTAGTAGTTACTTAGGATGCGCTCATTGTGTTTAATTGTGGTGTTGATGGTTCACAGTGAGAAGAGTCAGTTAGTTCACTCAATTAATAAGCTGACAAGTGAAAATTGGGACGATTGATTTAGATTTTACGACGCATTTCCACACCCAGTTTTTTAGACGCTGTGGGTGTGCACACACACACACAAACGAGAATTGAGGATGCACATTTTGTGCACTCTGCTTGCTCGCGTCGACGAAAGAAAGCGTGTGTGAACAGAAGGCTGTTGCATGCATGATGTAAATATCAGAATCAATGGTTTGTGTAATTACATAATGGATGCGCAACGGATCTTGTTTCGTGTCTCTCTCTCTCTCTCTCTCTCGCCTTGTGTCTATCTGCTACTTATACACAACCTTGAGCAGATAAACTTTTAATTGTAAAATGCATGCAGCGATAATTTGGCTGAAAATAAAAACACGTTAGGGTAGATCACCGAAAATTCAGGCAGCGCCAAAACCAGCCAACCGAGAGATACATGTTTGAATTTCTACTGATACAATACGGTCTCATATATTCTGTTGTTTCGCGAAAGTAAAAGTAAAATAATTGCGTCGGTGCATTGGACTGTGTGTGTGTGTCTGGAGGGAGAGAGAAGAGAGTAAGGAGTGGGACAGTGGGACATGGGGGCACAAGGTAGACAGACAAACATGACTGGTGCAGAAATAAATAGAAATGGTGATCCAGTAGTTTGTTCGCTAAGCATTTGATATTTTTAGAGGACTACATCGCTAGTAATAACACAATTAATAACAGTGGAACATAAATTAAACAAACTTGTTTCACTGTGAAGCTGCTGCTACTTTATCTTCGGTCTAAAAGCCTTTGGATAAAGGTTTTGATTTAGTAGCAAGCCGTTAGCATCAAGTACTGGTTATGAGAGTACACTCAATTACATATTTATAATGGTGTGTGTGTGCCATGCCAGGGATCAGAGAGTATGATGAACAGTCGCTCTCACAAACACTGTTGTCATTATGATAAAACTTTGAAGAAGACATTTAATCCGCGTCTCTGTAGATCCTGCAGTGGATAAAAGGGATAAGCACATCGCATCCGCTCTTCAAATTATTTATAATGAACTTCTTTTTCTTTATATTCTAACGACCCAAAGCCTGCTTAATGACATGATATTCACACAATATTAATAATAAGTGCATAATGCTGTGACAGTATGTGGGTTCAGGCGCCAATTTTCATAAAATAATATTTAGCGTGCAGTCGATGAATGGTAGTCTCTGTAGTATATCATTAGCACAGAATTCCATTGCAATCACGGTGTCAAAGTTTGTTAAGACCATCTGCAACTTTATAATTCATAGCCTTTGAATGGTAATTAAAGTGTGTTCAAAGATTGTGAAAATTGTACGAATGTACTCATACTCAAAAACCTGGTTGCTAACAACAAGATTCACATTCGCGAGATCAAGGCCGCAAGTGTATGTAGAGCAAATATTTCAGTAGTGCTGGAATTTAAATAGGGAGAACCTGAGATTTATAACACGGAATTTCTTAAGTGATTGTTCCATCATGTCTTGTGTGGTGCCCAAATGATGACATTTAGAATTCAAAAAAATTTAAATTGTTTTAGAATGGTTAAATATTATTAGGGGCCAGATTGGTGGATAAAATTAACACTGTATGAAAACTGCACTTGTGTAATTATAGGATTGTTTCTCCTGTGTATTCTCATGAAAGCATAAATTGAATTTATTATGAAGGAAAGCAAATTTTTCTCCTATTTTAATTGCATTACCAATGCTCATAGCGTTTTGAAAATTCGTTTCAGTGTTAAAATATCGAACACGATTACATGTGCTGTTGCGTAGTTTTTTTGAATACGGATATACATAGAGAAATATGTGTAAAGTATGGAATTGTTTTCCCACGATTGGTGGTTGCTCTATTTTCATATAATATATGTACGACTAGGTGTACACATAAAAGCAAAGTGTTGGTTTGGCACAAACATCGACTGTGTGTGTGTGCATATATTACATATGCACACGGCTACTAAAGCTTCATTAGAAAATGAAGAACAAGACATATAGGTGGTAATACATGTTATGTAACGACGTGATGGCTGTGATATGGAAATGCACTGGAATAGAACTCGTATTACATTTCAATTTACTCATTGGTATTAGTGATAAACGGTTCGTTGTAGGATGATGAAATTAAGCTAGTAGTAGACTTTGGAGGCCGTGGCCTAGCGAGGACAGCGGCAAAAATGCGGAAATAATTGAGGAAGAGAATCGGAACCTTGGTCGTATTTCATCATGCTCATTAGGGACTTTGCGCAACTGTGTACTTTCAGAACCCACTCTGAGCCTACAAAAATACGTGCACGATTATTCCACTCCTACATCTAAGCCTTTATCTCACGAAATCTATAAAGGAGATAGACACAAAATTTATAGCCCAACTACATGGAGGTAAAACTCCATTCAAGCAGTCCCAGGGCGTACCTAAAGAATTTCAATATTATTCTACTAATGCAATACAATGAGTTGGGATATAATTTTGGCTTATCCCCAAACAGATAAGAGGATTATGCCGTCAAACGAACTTATTCGTGTTATCCACTTTGAACGTGTCATTTATTCACATCTAGAGCTAGTCCACATCAAATTCTGAATAGTACGCGCAGACAGACAAGGCGAACTCATAAGTCCTCGGGCGGGCTCCCACCAACGATCCAATAATAAATTCGATGCTTAATTAAAAAATGCGATGTACAACAACTTAAAGTAGTCATAATAAACGTTTAATAAAAATCCTTCAAGTTCCCACGACTTTTTGTGCCAGAGGGGTGGCTGCCGAGAAGAAATTGACGTCAGACCACAAATCCTACTGGCAGTCTTGTCTCTGTGTGTCTCTCTGATGCTCGTCCAGAGAAGAAGAGCGCAAAGTGCCTATTATCAGTGATCACAGATTCGATACGGATGAGTGAGTCGGATAGGTCGAACTAAGGAGAAGTAGGTTAGCGAGTGCGATAAAATTGATGAGACTCTGCAGAAATAATGAGTGGCTGAGGAGTGAAATATGTGGAAAAGTTTACACGAGCTTCTCACTGAAAGTGACAAAAAATTCTCATGTTTTGATATCCTCCGTCACCTTAAGTGAATGTCAAAAATAAACAACGCTCATGTCTATTTTCAGTCCCACCACCGCTATATCGTCCCTAGTAGTCAACTCATCTGACTCACAGTCTGTACTCAGCCGTGCAATGACGTCCTCTCACTTTCTCTCTCTCTCTCTCTCTCTCTCGCTCTCTCACTCTTTGTGCATACTCTTTCTCTCTATCAGGAATAGGTTCATTCGGTTGTAATACCAGTTAGTTAGTTAGTTAGTTTGTATCCGTGTCCCAGCCACCACCAACCACACAGCACACTGCCACCACACAGAGATGCACAGTGCTTGCTGCGTACCTACCTATACTTGATGAATATGTACACACATCCCAGGCACCAGACAAGCCTACTTTTATAGGCCCCTTCTCCATGCAATGACCCTATTAAATAACCACAATTACGCCCATCTGTGCTACTTATTCCGCATTCTCATGCCCTCATTATCTCTCTTATTATCTCATTTCATCCATAAGCACTTTTCTCTTACTTCCACGTACTGTGCACACTTTTTATTCAATTCATTTCCTCATCAACTGTAAACAAATCAGAGCGGACTCGCTGTGAGTGACTGTGGGTCCGCAAAACTACAAACAAACACACACGCAGAACGTCAGTATTTCATTCAATCTGCATGTTTAGCCTATCAACTCAATTATCTACAGTTTGCAGCAGGCATTATAGGATGGCTAAATAGTGTTTGCATGAGGACGATGATATTTACAACCAGGCCGTGGCAACGCGTCGAGGTCCAATACCCGTATTCGTGTCTCCACTCTATCTGTAATGGTGCTTATGGTGTGCGCTGCGGATACGCGTTCACAGTGACAAGATATTTTGGCGTGCGTACATGTATAACAATTGCAGTCACCTGGAACACCTCTTCCTCTCAACACAGTAAATCCTCACTCACGCTACATTTTACTATTGCAGAGGCTTGCATGTGCCATCACATCACACACTGTTAGAAGCTATAGAGCAGAGAAAGAATTCTATATGGGATCTTTGGCATACAACGATGAAAGTGTTTCTCTCTCTCTCTATCTCTCTCTGTACTCACTCCGTCACTCTAACAAATCCATGAGAGCCAGCGAAAGAGCCGCAGCTCACGCTAGCTCCCTGCTTCACTACCAGCCAAAAATACTAGATATAAACTTGCAACAAGTCAATTCATCTTGACTAATTGTAACTGTTTGTCAATCCCAGCAACTATGGTCATCGGAACTCAGCAAAATAGTTCACTAACCAAGTTACAGCCTTTAGATATTCACCAGAAAACTCTCTTTATTTCAGAAATCTACACATGATGGTAAACCTAACGCTTGGTCCAATCTATCGGGAATCAATAGTGAAATGTGTGTGTTTAGAGTATAGAGTTATATTATTAATGAAGCATTGAAGAGAGAGGCGCCTATGGTTCAATTGAAACCTTTCTCTATGCATTTATAGGTTTGGTCCATTTATCGAGTGAGACGATTGGGCCAACTGCACCATGCATTTTCCCTTAGTCCATTCTAATGCTTGGTCCAATCTATCGGACACCCGTTTATTTGCAGTTCTAATTAAGGATACAATTTGCGTTGAAGAGAATCGTCAATAGACTCATTTAGCAGTGTCAATCGCATATTTACCAGTCTTAAATATCAGAATAATTTATGAGAGCACAGGACATCGTGGAAATGGCAACATTACTATTAACAATATAAAGCTACGATTGTCATTTCCACGATGTCCTGTGCTCTCAGAAATTCTTCTGATTTAAACCAAATACCAAGATGAAAGTGCCTCAACTATTTCATACAATCTTAAATACACAATTAAAGGTTTTTGGAATTTGAATGTGTATTTAATGATGAATATAAATTAATTCCTCCATTATCATTTCGTTATCACATGGTCGTGTGTTGGTGTCGGGTAATCTGTATGTTTCGCATTCGCTTTATGTAATTACATTTGTTAGATACATTAACAATGTCCGCGCGTGTAGTGCGACAACCATAGCGAAATCCTCTACTATTTCAAAATTACACCCAGTTACGGCTAAATACTTAATTAATTGAATCCTTTGTGCATCATCATTAATTACTTTAGTGCTTGAGTATGCTAGATATAAATTTGGTAGTTTGTTAAAGAATTTTATAAAACACGAAACAATTAATTGCTGTAATTTAGTTTTATTGATGTACACATAATTTAATTCCTAGTCTAATGACTTCAATTAGCAGATGGTAATTTATGCACCACATAGAATTTTTTTTGCTAATGTACAATGAGCCAGATTTTAAAATAGAAAATTTCCTTCCTTCGTACTTAAATGTTGTATAGTCGTCTGTGATGGTTTTGATTTTTGATTGCATGCTTAAGACTTGCAAAGTGGAGGCAACAGTAAGTAACTGTAGATTTAAATTCACATTTCAACATTAAGTTTGGGAAATTTACTCAATCTGATTAATGAAGAGGCATCTAAAGTTAATTTACTATGAAGGCAACTCGTCGACTTTGTATTTCATTTAAATTACGTGGAGCTGTATAAACTTTGCACTTTATTTTGTGCATTTGTGTGTGACATGTTTAGCGTGTACAATTGACCATTTGCAAAGATTACTATATACACTGCACTTGGCGCACTTCTCGCTGCGTCTCTTCAGTAGTGACAGACAGTACAAGGAATTATGTGGCATCTGTCCAAAATACGGGACCGGATCACCATTTACTTTACTTTAATTTCCATGACCCGTGCCGCCTGTTGCTTGTTTGTTGTATTTAAAATTCTTGATTGGGAAGAGGTAGTGTGACGAATCTGTCAAGAAACTGTGCTACTTGCTCTTGTAACTGCGCTCTACTACTTTCATCAGAGAGTGGGGTCTAAGGGTTTATACATGCTAAATTTTACAGTTATGGTAAATCAATATTTTAATTCATCACAAGTTTATCGTTTCTTCTCTGACAAATCCCGATTGTAAAACATACGTCGTAAACTTTCGTTTTACTCACAATAAATAAATAAAGGCCGACGGAAGGAAAATCGTAGGAAAACCATTAAAATCAGACCCAGTGCTCCGATTGGCAAGAAATAATGAAATCTCTCTGGAGGATCTGGTCGTAGAGCCAGAATTTCTCGACTGCTTTGCTGTTGTAGTTGATGCTTTGTGCTCTTGTTGTTTCTGATAGTATCATCCATAGACATCTATTCTATACTGTGAAGCCGTATCATCTTAGTAGGCTGACGGAAAATATCAAAATATCTCATCTCGAGATTTATTTGTTACATTAATGAAGATAAAGTACCTAATAGAAGGTTTTACTTTTTAAATGTCTTTATATGTCTTTTTTAAATTACGACTCAGCTATTTACTACTGATACAAATTCTTAGCACTGTATTTTGATTTTTGCATATCCCATAAACTACTGTCAACCTTCTTACATCAGATTTGTTAATTAACTTTAAATAATTAATGTGTAACATTCCTAATATGTATTCGCTGATGTGATAACAGTAATCAATACTGGTGGGCTGCAACACAGGCCTTTTTGCTAATACATGTTTTTCAGCTTCAGTAGGATGGTAACCATTAAATCAACCAACGAAAAGATGCAATTTCGATTGTGACTTTTAGAATAAGAGATGCGAATATTTCAACACACTTCCCTTGGCTAATTTCCAGTGGCGGCCTGTGGGTGTGTACTGTACTAGGGCCAGAAGCAATAAATTCATTTATATTCCAGCATCAAATACACAAAAACAAGTATCTTGTAAAATTCTAACTGAAGCAAACTATAGTCGTCGTCTAAAAACAGAATTTACATTTTCATGTTGTCGTCGTCTCCCCATATAAAGCTCTGCTGATTACAAGGACCAACCCAGTGCTCACCTTACAAATGTCTTAATTAGCACGGGTGCAGGGATTATCTTGCCAGGCATCCAAAAATATCAACATTTTTAGTGAACAGGCTTATAGCTTGTAGCCCTTGTAGGCTTTCACTTTGCATATTGAATGCGTTTACTCTTATTGCTCCATAATAAACTAAAGACCAGTTTCAAAGTGTTGGGAGCTTGGAACTTTACTAATTCCTAAATTCGAATATTTCAATAAAGAGAATTCGGGGAAAAAATTATATGTAATTTAAATGTTGATCATCAAATTAATTATATCTCATCCTTTATTTTGTTGGGCCCTACCTATGTACTGTAGCCCCAATTTTCTGTGTTCTTTATCTTGTTGCCCACCCACCTTGTTAAAGGGGAAGGGGGAAACGGCAATAAAATTATGCACAAAATTTTAACATTGAGCAAGCTTTAGTTATACAAGAAACAATAAAATACAATTTTACCCCTTTTTCCTTCCCGTCTGAAATTACAACTTACCCTTTTGTCGCTCGGTGGGTTCATTGCCCATTTTTAATTTCTTAAATCTTGTTAACATGGAAAGCATTAGATGAAATATTTCTGAACTGCTAAAAGACCGTTTACAGTATGAATTCGCATTTTAAAGGCGGTCAGTAAATCGGATCTCTATTCGAAATTGGATTGTTTGCATTAATTGGAATCACCATACCTAGTAAAGGTTTAATTAATATTTATTTTTAAGACCCTTCTTCTTTCTCGAGTATAAAACAGATGACTGTGATGTGCCTTATTACTATTTCGATTTCATCTTCGTCATCCTTTAAGTGGAGCAATTACTCAGACGTTTACCCTTAATATCTCTGGTAGTTTCCTTTTACGGCTTTTTATGGGCTGCATTGCCTTGCTCTCCATGGCCTAACCATCCACTTCATTTGTTTCTGATACCTAAATCTCAAGCTACTAGCACATCAGATGCTCTCTCTCTCTTTTATTTCTGCTGTGTGCATTCAACCAACGATCGACTACTTATCACTGCTAATAGTGTATCTTTACATTATTACAGCCTTCAACTTTATTCATTATTGTGAGCCTACAAACGTATACGATAGATTCTTCAGTGCAGAACAATCAACAAGGCAACTAGGGACTGTTCATATATTGTGGCATTTGCAGCGATCCTTAGGGGTCTTGGTCCAAACAAAAAAATTCAATCATTTGTAACAAAATTCTCACAATGGAGACATTTTCTCATTTCAATATTACATTGACAATGACAAGATGACAATTTCTCAGCTATTCGTTTATCAACGCAGTCATTGTTGCAAATATTGTCCTTTGTCCGTTTAGAATTAACATATTTAGCAGCAGTATTAGAATTGCTGTGAGCAATAACAGATTTTCCTGATCATGGTCTGTATCCAACAAAAACAATCTCGAATTGTCAATGAATCAATAATGCACACAATGCGTATGATAAACCGTGACTGTCCCCTGGAGTCTATATTCATTGTGTTGGTTTTAATGAACTGTATGACATTGATCCGCTCACCGTTGAAGGTTTGTCATTTGTTAGTGACAACGACTACCAACGACAATCAGCGTTTCAGAAATATTTTGAATTTATCAATGAAAGTCAATTTACTAAACTGTCTGTAAGGAAACTTATTGAGTCGTGCTGCGCGGAACCGACAAAAAAATAGAATGGGATTCAATAAAATTATATTTGAACAGCCCCTTGGGTTTACCTCTACAGATACTCAATCTTATTCTTATGTATCTGTCTACTGATTGTAATATGTACTCTTGGTGATCCCATAAATTCACCGTGGACGTAACCTTTGTTGGCAATGGTCAAACATTCTTTGCATTGCGTTCTACAAGATTTTTATATGCGCTTCTCGTTGTCACATAAAGTGTTGCATGATCCGTCTACTGTTACATCTTCAGATAAATTTCCTAGCACCTGTCCAGCCTTCGTTTTGTAGCATTCCGACAGATTCCGCATCTTTTCCATTTAAGAGCCCAGTTACATCCCTAAAATTTCCTCATATTAAACATTCAACACACCTACCAACACCAAGTTTGTATAGTATTCGCAATTTTTACAATTTTTTTGCTCCTTTAATTTTGATTTTGTGTGAAAAGTGTCAAGTGTGCCTGTAATTGACCTTATTAGTATGGCAAAGGTGCAATGTGATGGACATTTGATACTTTAATGTTGTTTCTCTAGATATTGCCCTGTTGCATGCAACTATACAGCTGTGGGCTGTGCCATAATCAATGCCATCCTAGTTATGTGTAGTACCTGTTTGTGAGTCATCCTATGACTTTAGCTGGAATATGTAGACAGGTTGCACTCACTCAAAAGACGAGTATTGCACACACTATAGAAGCATATAGCGTTATATTGGGTAAATTGATGTGATTATGTCGTGTGTGGAAAATAGTGAATTGTTACATGAACGTTTAGCATTGGAAGAATGTAAACTCATGTGAAGTCAATTCAATTTTCCAGCGATTCAATCTCCACTGTCTGTCTACAGATTCAATAATTTCTTGACTCGTGTCACAAAACCATGCCCTTGATTGAAAGGTATCTTGTTAGTCAACAAGCTTGCATGTCTGTGATGCGACATAATAGGTAATTTGATGGAAATGTAACTTGAAACTGCTTTTGCTCGATCATTACCATATTATTATATAAAGTCACGGAGTTGTTGTTCACTACCACCACCACCACCACC
>JABASC010001023.1:0-28349 GCA_019776185.1 Plutomurus gul | reverse complement strand
AAAGATTTGTGAGATCTGAGGACATTTTGAAGTAAAATCGTAGATTTATATTGTTAATATTTCGTATACCACAGTACACTTCATCAGAACAATTACAAATGGAAAAAGTTTCATTTTCCTCACTTGCAAAATAATTAATGTATTTTTCAACCTTCAGGTCGATTTCTACATCGATAAAGACATGGTTCATATAGCTGACACAAAGGTTGGCAGAAGATATGGTGACTACTTCATTCGTCATATTCACATCATGGAAGAACTTCATCGAGTCTTGAAAGGATTAAAGTTTTAATTGTCCTAATTTGATTATATTAATTGTTCTTTTATATTGGTTAGCACACAAGCTGAAAAATTAATTTTACATTTGATTAATCAGAAATTCGACACTTGGAAAATTGAACTGTTTTGAATTTTGTAACAGCTTTCTATATTTCAATTTATTGTCAGTGTGGTGGTGTATTAGTTGGAATTTTTTTCTCAATTGGCTTGTTCCTATGAAAAACTTCTGTCGTATCAATGAGAATTAACTTGACAATTATTTGTAAATATCCTTTAGCAACTGGATGTGGAAAATGACGCAATAGTTACTGTATTCATGATTACCTGTATTTTTTGTTCATTTTGTAATGAAAAGATATAATTATTATAAAATCATTAAAAAGTATAAACTCTCATTTTACTTATTAATTCATGTGTGATTTTAAGTTAGTCCAATGTCCTATTGAAAGGTAGTGTTTCGGTTCAATTATCATTATAATTTATTTTATGGCAACAATACATGCTGCTTTTGTGTATCTATTTAGTTCGAACTAGGAGAACAATAACACCATTCCCTTGGGTATACGGTTGTATGGAGAAACTCACTTCTAGTGATTTTATTTGTATCTGGACTAATATATTCTATTTTCCACCTGTGAATCACACTTTGTATGTACATCTGGTTTTACGTGCTATGCAACAACCTTCTATGAATTGACACGGGTACACCGACCGACATTGCATAGCAATACTAAATTGCATATGATTGTGCTCGTCACTTTAGAACTGCGTCAGTCTGCTTCACACCTGCCAATGAGTTGGTGTAAGTGGTTCAGGCCAGAATTAAAGTCAGTATGTCACAGGTCAAGCTGTCCCATTTATTATTCTTACGAAAACGTCTAATCCCAATTATTTCCCTTTGTTGCAGTCGACAGCGTGTACCATACATACAACCGTGTTTCCCTTTGGCTCTCCACTCATTTTATTAGAATAGATGGAAATCAGTTTAGTTCGAACGTTTGTTCTCCATGTCGTGTGCAGCTTCATTTTTATTTACATCGCGGCGGAAACGGAAACACTGTATTCAGATATCTCACCAGATCGACTGCCTCGGGATGAAACCACAGAGAAAGTAAGGATCTATTTCTATAAAAAAAATACCTACTTGAAATTTATCACCTGGAATCAACCTAATGATATTTTCTTATTTTTCTTCAAAAGAATGAATCCTTGATAGTGTTTTTACAACGGGTCGTGAAGAAACATGGAGAAAAGAAAGTTGCTGCTTCTATCTACGAACTGGCCCAAAAAAGTATGTATGAGTTGATGTGGATGCTGGCAGGGGATTTGGACGGATGGATCGCCTACGATTTATACAAAGTGTATTCATATGCTCAAGCGGATCAAGATGTGCTAACAGTCTTTGAAAGATTTCGAACGGGGAACGTGGACAGAAGTATTGTTCCAATTGTTTTCGAATTGGACAAGAAATACAATCAATTCACTTGGTGGCAAAGAGTTAGAACGCGCATGCTTGAAAATACAGAAAAGTATATTGCAGGTACTCTGAACCCACAACAGGTTCACAATACGGATAGTATGTTTGGCCAACTAGCGCTACTTGCACAACAATCTGATGCTGAAAATCTGAAAATTAATGCTAATAAGGGGAAAGATAAGGTTGTTTTACCAGATGTGCACGAGGAAGATGAGGAAGATATTTTCTTTAATTTCCTCACTGAATCTTGAAAAATTCTACCAATAACTGCATGTATTTATTAATTTATGATTGTGAATTCAAAAAAAAGTAAAGAAAACTAGTAATTTATAAATTCGATTGTTTTATTTATTTATCTTTGTATTCACGTAATGGAAATATCCGCGCAACTGCGGAAAGTTTCTTGAGCACCGCAACCAATTTCGAATGTCCCATCTCCACAATCGCCCTCACTGTTAGCTGTTGTATGCAAAAATTATTGTTAGCTTAATAGCTCATTGTTTGCTAACTATTCAATTATCTCTAATTGAATCCCAACCTTATCATTTTACTACGGTAATGATACAGAGAATAATTGCATTGGTGTTTTTACATACCGACTCTGTAATGCCAACGAATTACACACCTCTCACATGTCAGGTTCGAGGGCAATAGCAGTTCGGACTCATAGAAGCCTCCTCGATGTCTGTCCACTGGGATTTTACTACCAGAGCCATCTGCAAGTTGTAATAAATTTTGTTCGAAGCATTCGTCATTTTCCCCCTCCGGGGAATTGTCTCGTTGGCACAAAGAGAATTCAAAGTAACCCCCATGACTTTTTGTCAATTCCACCTTAATGGGTAACACCTGTCAATAAAATTTTCATTATTTCTGATAAAACACAAATATATTTGTAAGTAGATACATAAACCCCAATGTAGCCAAAATTGTTCTGTTGGTTTACCTGCCCAACTGTGTAATTCCTTACAAGAATCCCTCTCCCATAAGTTCCTCCGTCTTCATGGGGTCTGGGAATGGCCAAACTGTAGTCATCTCCACAAAGCCCACAGTTTCCGTCGTTTTGGTCATGTTGAACTGATGCACCGCCACAGTACAAACCATCATCGTCGTAGTTTGTAGGTGGTTCTAAATAATCGAACTCGGGAAACCTCCAGATCGAACCCCGTCCAGGGGGATCCATCAGTCTTCCATGGCCAGAAACAAAAAATTCCAATGAGATCATCCAAACGAGTAGAATGGGCAAGACAATGGCAATTGCACATGAACGCACTTCCACCATAATTGTGTCTATTTAAATTATAATTATATTATTATAGTAAAATTGGGTAGAGTATATCTCTTTAAATATTGTGCGCTCCTGATCGACTTACTTAGGAACACTCTATTAAGGAAAGGGTTTCGCTCTTATTTATAGGTCGAGATGACTTTGACATAATTTTGATTTGTTGTGGAAGCAATAGCTGTGAGAAACAGTTCCTTATAAAACTTAATTAATTTTTCCAATTAATTTTTGTCATAACACGAGAATAAATAGACACGCTTTGTATTGTAGTAGGAAGTATTCAATTTTTGTCATGCAGAGGAAGCGCACATGCACATATTACATATTTATTCCATCATTTGACAGATTTGGGGAGAATTCCTACCATTTTTTGCTTTGGCATACGTAAATAAAGATATTTTACTTGCCAATGTCAAGTACCAGCAATGATACTGAAACAACGAATTTGTCAATGAATAGAAGCAGAAATTGGAACTCATTTCCAGAAAAAATCAAGGGCTCTCGTCTGCATCCCATGCATATTCATAAAAATCATGAAAACTTCCATCGAATGAACAGCTTGCTCTATTTGCAGAAGCTTACATTACTACAGTTGCATCATGTAGAATATTTTATATCATTGATCTCAACTATTCGCATGAAAATTGCGAGTGCATTAAAACCTTTAGCCTATTCTAATATGTAGTGTACTATTTGTATGATACAGCATTCAGCTTTCCTCAGTCAGTTGTCGAAGCAGCATTTTCTCAAAAAAACACTGTGACTATAGTACACCCCTTATGAACTACAAGAAATAATATAGTTTACGGATATACCCAACAGCGGAAGATTTCACAAGGAAAGAGTGATTGCCGAAATGCTGGGGTCGTCTCTCTCTTTCACAATTAGTGGCTTTCGGGTTGAGTGATAGAGAAAGACAACTGTTAGCATGTAAATGTATACGAGTAGTAGAAACTATATATTATATACCCCACCCACACTGTACTCACCCTCGAAGACACAGACGCTTATTTTTTCTGGTAATTTGCATAGCAATTTGAGGGTGTAATAAATACACGGCTGTGACGGACACTATTAGAGATGATCCGAGTCAGGAGAAAAGTTATTATTAGAGGGACCGTGTGCAAAGTTGAGACACAGAGATCCATTAAATCTCCACTTGGTGGATAGAAATGCAAAAAATGCAAATTAAATAAGACTTGTGCTTTGCATGGCCTGGTCTGGTCTCTCAAACATAGTAGTCGCATCTAAATACGATCCTCACTTTGATTATTCTTTTCTGCCACACTAATGCTAACACTGTGCAGTGCTGCTTTAGGTAAATAGTGTCTACCCTCGTTTAATAAGAAAATAAAATGAGAAAATATTTTATACTTGCTAAGGTTGCATTAAATATATTAAAGTCTGCAGCTCATCACCACTGACTGAGAGAGAAGGGTAACTCGGAGGCTTAGTCTTGACTGCATGGCACGATCTTTCTAATAAAGGAAACATTCCCTGACTAAGAAACATGGACAAATAAATCTTTCGTTTCTTTTACGCTCAACTTAATTTAAGGTGAATCAAGCGACTTGTAATACGTTATAATATATGCGCAGTATATGCATTTGACTTTTCCCCGTTATTTTCTCTCCTCTCTCTTTCACTCTCTCTTTCTCTCGTGTCTTTGGAAATGGTGACTGGGGCTTTTTCTACACACATCACCGCACTTCCATCTCTGTCCGTGAATGTATTTATGTGTGTCTCATGTCTCGCCCGGCTAGATCTCGTCCCGTCACAAATAATCGCATCTCTACATCATCATATTAAAAACGTCTTTGGATTACAGTACACCCGTGCGCTTTCATTGTCTTCTTCACAAGACAACATTTATAATAATATGTCATGTCAACACAGGGCATTCAATTCACGAAAGATTTACATGAACTCATCCACTGGAGGTGCCAAAAAGACCAAAACATTTTTACGGTTTAATAAATGAGTCAGACCGGAAAGTTTTTCACTAACCCTATGTAAATATTTTTCATTTTTACGGCGCAATACACAATTGAAAATAAAATAAGAAAAAGCTATTTCGCTCCCAAAACAACCGAAAATACATATACATTTTTAAAGCAAAAATGTAGAAATTTAGCTAATTACTAATTTATGTAAAATAAATATTGTCATCCTATTGATATTCGTAAATTAGAAGGCGAAAAGCCTGTTGTGTACGGTAATGATGGCAGGACCACTTACATTTGATCAATGACTCGGTGTAATGTAAAAAGGTAAATGAGTTTCTCAAATGATGACTAAGTGACTGAGCCAACCATTAAAAACAGCAAATTGCTTGTTGAGATTAGCGGCGAGAGGATATGAGATGAGACAAATTCTGTGGTGGGTCGCGCATTCCTCTCTTCCCTTAATATTATTCCTTGATGGCAGCAGCATTGAGTGCTTTGCATATAGTAATTTTCAACAGTTTCAGCTACATAGCTTCTGGTATAGCGTTGCGTAATGGGCACACGCTGTGCTGCCCAACTTTTGTATGCGCTGTGCTACATTTTCAGTGAAGATGAAATTAGCAGAGAAGCTTACCGTAGTTCTATAATAATCTATGGTATAATTTCGGTTGATCAGCAGGATCAGAGCCAGCAGCAGGGCAACGAGATGTGATGTGTTCCCTGTTATGTCTCGATGCAAATCTAAATGAAAATGAAAGTAATAAAGGGAAAGCGAAAGGAAACAGTATACACAGACTCCTACTAAGCAAATGCAAGTAGCGAACAAGTCATGTTTGCAGTCGTTCGTGTTGACATCCATAATTCCTCGCGGGCGATTAAGTTTCCTCTCTGTGAGATTTTTTAATCCCGATAGTCAAGCAACCATATAGAGACTTGAATACTTCCTATATTCTATATACACTCTCCTTTCCAATTACAATCTGCCTACTAACGGTGTATGCTTTACTACCCCTGTGTCTTTATATATTTATGTACAATATAATTTGGAAGGTAGTGTAGGTACTGGTTGTGTTGTTGCAGTAATAATGTTTACATTACATCATGTTTCTATATACGCTCCTTCTTCACCATTTACCTTTTCAAAGGAAGCTTGGAGACGGAGAATGAAAACATCTGTCGGCAAATTACCATACGGAAATAATTAGTGCATCTGCATTTGCCATGAATACGAACTCCAAACTGAAACGGAAGGTATAAGCTCTCTCTCTCTCTCCTTTGAGTTTAATGGCCCGGAAGGGATTCTGCATTCCACAATTCACTCAATCTCAAATCTCCCGATTAATTTCAAACACACTCGTGCTAACCGAACTTTATAAAACATTTACATGTCCTCAAGATTCAGATGACAGCCAACTGAATGTATGAAAATTATTGTTTGAACAGAATGAAAATTGTCGGCACTTTAGCTTAACATAGTGCGTGTACTGTGTAGATGCATTTATGTAATATCACTTGATGAATAGAATGATTAGAAACGGAGACACTTAAAAATGTATATAGTGTCATTATGAATAGCTGATGAAACGAAGCAAATTCTTATTACGGAACTATGTTATGTACCTACAGAAACCGAGATAAAATTATTTTTGCTATTTATATGAAAACATTGCACAGCATTGTATATACACTTTTACATATTCCTGAATAAAGATATGAATTACTTACTACATTGAATCTGGTTTTCAGTTGTGATTTCGTTTATTAGTTATAATCTAATGATTCGTTTATTATTTAATACGAATAACGACGGTCTGATGCTCACTGCACATAAAGGAACCTGTTAAAGAGCCGTATCGACGAGTTTAGATGGCGCCTATTGACCCATATTTCGTACTGAGACCTATCTGTCTCTCGTGTTCTTCGATTATGATTCTGATTACGTAATTTTAAGGATTTAGTTTATGTGTGATGAATAAGCGTTGCAATTGACCTACTCCAAAAGGAAAGTAATAGGAGTGTGGATGTATTAGCCATAAATAACCGCAAAGACCCAATCGTACGATTCGAAACTTCTAGTTATCAAGCTGAAATTTAACACACTATGTGTTCAATACTTTCAAATAAAATTAATGAAATTGAAGTGATAGGTTTGCTATTTGGAGCACGAGGAACAATCCCAAAAGTAAGTGGAATAATTTAGGAAACGATTTAAACTAAAATATTTTCTTGATATTATTGTGCTTTCAATTCTCAGAGATTCCAGCCAAATTTTATATAACTATATCCATCTATACTCATGCATTTCATTTGTAAATGTACACATTTTATTTTATTATACCCTAATATACATAAGTTCAAACAATTTCATTTAAGTTCCCCCCCCCCTCCCTTATATTTTATGGTTGAGTGATTATCCGATCATCCAATCATTAATCATTGAATCAATTTAAATGTAGTTTTTCGAATTCCTTAATTAGTACGAGCGCATATCAGACTTGGGAATTTTATATGATACTCTCTCCTTTTATTGCTGCTTTTTAACATACAACGTATTTATTTATTAATTATTTCAATTAATAACTTCAATTAGTTCAGGTACAGAGAAAAGTTGGATTTTCAACAATATTTTCAACTACAGGGTATCCAAGAAAGAACTGGAATAAATGAAGAACGGTTTTAGTACAACGGTAAATGATTGAGTCAGAGAAACCGAACTTGATGCACGTGTTTTTTCCGCAGTAGTAATACTCGTCCGTATTTCTTACAATTAGTTGTGTGACATTGCACTCTCGTAGCTGAACTATTACGCTGGTTTGACGGTGTTACGTTAATAATTCAGTCCTTCATTATTACACTTTCAATTTGAAAGTGTAATATAAGAATATACATGAAAGTTTCAAAACTGAGAAGTCTAATAGGGGCCATCCTGGAGAAAGCGGTAGGGGGTAAATACAAGAACGCCCAGTCACTGTCACAGAACTGGGGATACTTTAAATGTAGGCATATAAATACAGTTCTTAAATATCCAATCAGTTTACTGTCACTGTTGTTTAAGTAGTTAAAAGACCATTTCAGTATTTACTACCCATTTAATCTCTAATTAAATTAATTGTATCCTGTATCTAAAATATCTCCTCTGGTTCCGTTTGTGATTCCGTAACAAAGCAGCCAGTAAGCAAGTTGTATGATTACTTTTCTGTGTTTGACTGTCCAACTGATATGTTATAAATTTTTTATAAAAGCAATGCTCACACAATTTTTGGACAACTAATTCCGGCTTTACTAATGCAATAATATAATGATAATAAAATATGTAATTTATTTTACAATTTTTCTGTGGTTTTCACATGCATAAGGTAAGGTACCCATCGTTTCTGTAAAAAGTTTGCTTTCTTTGCATATTTCGAGTTCAGTCGTACTTGCTTTCGGATTGTTAATATTAAAGTACCATGTTTATTTCTCATTTTAGGAATTATTTTTGATACGATGCAAATGAATACTGTGAATACTTTCATCTCTGTGACATAATTCCAAACCCAAAAGACAATATACCTATCAAGACAATATATTATATACAATGGAAACAGCAAAAATTTCGATGACGTTTACAACATCATATTATATGCCATACAAAAATCATTTATAATTCAGTGTGCCGAATTTACAACCCAGGCTCCATCTATATGTACCACCCAAGTGATAAAAACGTTAGAAATTGTAAAAAAGTGAGATCAGTATAATTAAAGGGATCTCAAAATATATATTTGAGAAAAGCTTAGATTGGAGCAATCCCAATCCACTTCATCAATGAATACAAATCGTAGCATTTAATATATACATATGCGAAAGTGCTATGCAATGAGTAAAATTAAATGTGAACTTAAAACAGTGTTCCTGATTTAAGAACGTTTTGTAAAACAAATTTACCAATTATTACCATTTTTCCCAGTTAACAACCTAAAATCGATTGTAGCAATTTTTATCATTTTACCAGCCACTCTTACCAGGTGATGAAAAACACTGGGAACACTGATTTAGACATTATTATTTTGACAGCCCAGAATTTATAATTACCTACACTTTTCTAAATTAAATTAGAATTATTTGTCTGTCTTTGTTCACTATGCATAATATTCTGTTTTTGTAAAACAGATCATCTCAGTTTCTAATTGATTAACTGCAGCCTGGTAAACGAATGACAGGCTTTTTTACACTAACATATACCTATTCACGTTTAATTTCACATTCCATATAAATAAGAATATAAATACTTGTACAACGAATGTTTGACATCTAAGCATGGTACACGTAGTAAATGTACAGAGACAAGTGCAATCACTCCGATTACAAAAAGAAACATAGAAGCATGCACACAAGTTTCAACAAAATCATAAACAGATTTTGACAAATGATGTTATGTTTGTCTGTGTGGGATTTTCCTGTGGCCATGCAAATCAGTAAATCAGCTTGTGAGAGTGTCTGCAGACGAACAAACTAATACCCATTCAAGATTCACTCTATAGTACATAGTATGTAGTAGGTGATTGCTTGCTTTACATACAGTTTCGTTCGTCGCTTGCGGTCATAATTTTTCTGATGCATTTACGAAGAAAAGAAATTAGTTTGAAGTCTTGGAAAGCAGAAAAATGTATGCTGAAGGATATTATGTGATGTGTGAGACACTAGTAAATGATATTATATTCTCAAGTCTCACACACAAAACAAATGTTGTTTCTCAGTGCTAATCGGACACAACACAGCTCACAGTATTATATGTATGTAAGTGCTTTGCTCAAGTTTTGTCGCCTGTAAAAAACAACGCCGTACTACATACATAGTAGTACGTATGTAGTGCATCGAGCGAGCATTTGTACAAAGTCATGTCATGTCATTGAAAATGCATAGGTAGTTAGGTGAGTTGGAAAGCTCACGTTCCGTGGCTCACTTGTTGTGTGTGTGTAAATTCTGTATAAAATGTTTAAAATCAGTTCCACAAGCCCAAGTCATAATTCCATGGAAAGTGGTCGATTCCCTTGGACTGGACGGCGTGGCCTGGACGGGATCTTAATGAATTCTTCGCCTTGAACCTGACATTCGTTTGTCAGAAGAGCAGAGTCAGTTCGCTCCACTCAAATCACGTTGGTCGTACGTAACGTAGCAATGCTCTCTCTCGATGCTCTCCGACCGTCCGTCTCAGAACAGGGAAATGAATTAGAAAAAGTTGAAGTTGAGAAGCCTCCTACTTGGCCACTCTAAAAAAGATCTTGATTGACTCTCACTCAAGAGTCAGAGTCAAAGTCAAGACAAAAAGTAGTTTTACTTAGAAAAAGACAACTTTGTTCTGCGCTCTTCTTCTCCTTTGGCCTATGGTATATGTACACAGTATAGAATGCATGTACAATCTGGATGCCTCTGCCTTACCTTTTCATTTCATTCTTCTCAGATGGGTGATAATTACTAGCTTTCCTAATCACAACTCGGATTCTGACTCATGTCAAGGCAACTTGAACGCTCTCAGGTCTTGCCTATATAATATTACATATTTCGTAGTCTGCCATCCACCAGCCAACCACCACCCTAATGCTTTTCTGTATTATTATCACTTCTACCACAATTCTACAGATATCACCCTAGCCTCTGGATAAAATATCTAGAATCTTTATAAAATCTGGTTGAATTGTCACGTCAACGTTACATTGAATAAATATTTCTATCTTTACAGGGCTGAATAATTTATTTGCCCTCGTAAGGAAACAAAGTGTCAACCACGTGCTAAAATATACAAATATTTTCCTATTAATTAAGAACGTAAATTATGCAGTCACAACTAGGTATTCCATTATCAGCATTAGTAGCAGTGCCAGTAAATGAGAGTTTCATGAGACGCTTTGACTAACCGATGGTGAAGGGAATAGCGTTAATAAGAGCACTAATAGAGAAATCAGAAAAGTGTGCCTGGCGAGTGACGAAACTGCACCGAAGTTGCTTTGTGTGCATGGGAATGTATTTGTGTAGGGAGTGTGTGTAGATTTGGGCGAGAGAGAGAGAGAGAGTTAGTCAACTTAAGTGAACTGAGAGTGGATGATGATCGATGGTCTTGTCATCCGGCTTTTTTGTCTGGATGATCTCATCGGGTGTCAACTGGACCGTGTCAAAGTCAAAGTCCTTATATCCAATTCACATCCATACAACAACAGCATACATATCGTCCTTGTGCTATTATGCTCGAGCATTGTGTCCTCTTATAGGGAACTAAAAGTTCTGTAATGTTATAGAGTTTAGAAGAGGAGAGAGAGAGAGAGAGAGCACAGATGCAATGTAATGTAACTCAAAGTCAGCCATCTATAAAAGCTCCAGTCTGATCTGATGGAGGGCTTGACGATTCATAAATCAAAACGCCACTTTAACCCCGCTAGACTCGACTGTACTCAAGTCGGCAGTCCACACTCCACACACACACAATCACGGTCAGCAGTCCCATCTTATATGTGAATACGTGGTTATATTAAAGGATATGGCCCTGGTGTCCAAACTGTACTATGCACGCTGTACTGACTGATTGTGCTTCGTCTGATTGTGCTTCGATATTAAATTCCTCAAAACCAAAAACTTTCCTTCGACAATTAACAGTTGGGTTCCTAACCCCCCTTATATCACTCAATCGCCCCAAGAATAAAAACTTGCTTTGACTTTCATTTCCACAACCTTTGAAAATTGTAAGAACATTAAGATTTTACAGTATTATTGATGCCACTTTCATGTTATGTGAACTACTACGCATCCAGCCTATTATACCAATTTCAGATATTTTTTCGTAGTTTTGTGACGGTTACGATTTTTCTGAACGTTTTAAAAATATTTTTGAAATTACTATAGATTTCATCTTTAAATCATTATCAATACGAATTAGTTTCTACCATACATTTTCTATATTCAAACATTTGAAAATTAAGTCAGAGAAAGTATTGAGACAAATAATCTTGCATAAATCATTTGATATTTTATGATAATGCTCTTTTAAGTTCGTCAAGCAGATGACAAAAAGGTAGAATTGGTAAAATGAGTGGTATACACTTTATACACGTGTATTTAAGTACCTTGTGTTTGGACATGGGACAACATGCACGAATTTTTACATTCAAAGCGCTTACAATAGCGATTGGTTACATTTCCAGTGGGTCTGTTGTTCTGTTGGCCTGTCTTTGTTTTCTTTTGTTGTGTTTTGTTTGTTCACAGTTCACTGTTTGCTGTTATGTTAGTTGAGTTGAATTGTTGACGGATTGTGAGCAATGAACAAGATTCCAGAAGCACAAGAGAATCCAATTGTGAAATCGACAAGACAAGGAAGGACATGACGCTGCCTTTGACTTTGATTTGCTTTAGATTCTACTGAAAGTACATACAAATTACTACAGAACAGTATGTTCTGTGTCTATACACAAACTACGTATTTGATAGCTACTAACTAACCTTTTACTAACGTGTATATAAGTATAACCTGCAACATGTACCAGAGCGTCAAGTCTCCTCTGCGGCCTATTTGATGTCGGACGAATTCCCGGAATGTCAATCGTTTAATTAACAGAGAATTGGAATGCCTTTGTCTTCGTTCCTCTCCATCCCGTCTGTTCTTCTGTCCTTATGCTCTGGCACTTTTTTATCTCGTCTCTGCTCTTTCTCTTCTCTGCCAATTCCAAAATGCAACCACTCTACTAGTTCAGTCTTTTACACGTCCTCGGGGAATTTTCTCTCTGTGTACGTATGTACCTTTGCCGTCCCTCATCTTGCCAAAGACAAATGCAGAGAGAGACAAAAGTAGAGAAAAGCGTGAATCCGTATCTTCCAAAACAACTTCACATTTGAAATGCCACAATTCCTAAAAATTGTTTATGGAATTGAACTTGCAATTCCTAAAAGCTTAATATACGCATAAAAGAGAAACTTGTACCTAATTTTACGTAATATACTAATACATTGACGAAGTACATCAAGATACTGCTTTATGTGGTGGTAGAACATAGGTATACTTTTAAAGAGCATGTTGCGGGGACTGGTAGAGAAATTTTTTGTGAGCCATCCTTCTGTCGTGGCTTGTGTGACAAGTTATCCGAAGCGAGGATATTACTTGGAACGGTGGACAATACAAATGTCATGTCGTTATGTCTGTTCTTTCTACAGCTCAGTGGGGGGGTCTACGACGACAAAGCGACACGTAACAAGTAACAGCTCATGTTTCCATCTCTAGTGCCCATCTCATCTTGATAAAACTCAAATGTGTTTTAGCACCTTGTTCTTTTCACTGTTCTCATGCCCTCCACTCTCCTCTAACTGCCTCTTCTCTCCCTTTGTCCTCTTTCAAAGTTATTTGTGGCGGACAATAAAACTTTTGACTTTTATTCAAATGTAACTTACATTATTATTTCAACACCAACACTTCACAATAAT
The DNA here is from genome assembly GCA_019776185.1 of Plutomurus gul. Classification (NCBI taxonomy): domain Eukaryota; kingdom Metazoa; phylum Arthropoda; class Collembola; order Entomobryomorpha; family Tomoceridae; genus Plutomurus; species Plutomurus gul. The sequence continues at coordinate 14,920 of JABASC010001023.1, read as the reverse complement.
AATGTAATATACTAAATATCTCTATGTATTAATATTACATACCTTTTCATACCTTTTCCCCTATAATGGTTCAGACCCCGCCTTATAAATGCTTTTATAACAAGTATAGAAAATATCTCGTAATATGAAATTATATTTTGTCAGCGCTCAATTCGAGGACACAATAGAACATAAAAATGGCTTTCAGTTCATTCTCTTCGCGTTGTGCCTAACGATTAGTAGAGATTAATGAACTGGTGCGTCCACACACCATTTACAACGTTCATAGTCCACAAAAGTCTACTATAGAATAATTTCCAATGTTGTTCGCAAGGACAGCAGCAGCGGTCTTCTGTAACTCTTCTCTGGAATTCTCAAACGCACATGCTAAGGACACATGTAAAGAGACTGGAAGTGCGAGCGAGAGGCACAGTCGAGTCTCTAAGAAGTGAGTCCGATGGTGTTTGTTAGTTCGGATTGAATTGATGTTGTGGCTGTTGTATCTGGATCTTGATAGGATGGTGCACAGTGCACGAGTACCTTCATCATCAGAAATAATGGATATGAAAGAGTCGAGGACAGACGGAAAATGAGCGAGAAATGGGATGAGCCCTCCCGCAGTCTGCTTTTTGACCGACAACAGGGCCCGAATTTTCAATTTGTCTCTGCATGCAACCGGATTGTGGAAGAGTAAGAGAGAGTTGAAAATGAGCGAGAAATGGGATGAGCCCTCCCGCAGTCTGCTTTTTGACCGACAACAGGGCCCGAATTTTCAATTTGTCTCTGCATGCAACCGGATTGTGGAACAGAGAGAGAGTGGACTCTCGTCTCCTGTGTTTCATGTGTGTAGGAGTGCACCACTCATACAGTGAATGGCCATGTCCTACTAGCTTGTCCCGTTGTGTCCACTGGAACTCCAATGGAAAATGCTTCTCGGCACGATCCAACAGACGAAGCACANATACAGTGAATGGCCATGTCCTACTAGCTTGTCCCGTTGTGTCCACTGGAACTCCAATGGAAAATGCTTCTCGGCACGATCCAACAGACGAAGCACAAGGCACACTGCCAAGGCACCCCCCATCGACCTGAAATGATGGCGACTCGACTGGACGGGATTTTTTGTGACCACTTGGTCGGATTCCCTTGGACAAGTACTACATGGACATGAGAGAGAGAGAGAGAGACTTGTAGTAATAATGTAAGGAGAGAATATCGAATGAGAGAATGAGAATAAGAATAGGACTATCATCAAAATGATTATCACGCAGGCAGGACGCTCTTCTCTCTATAAATAGAAAGGGTCGAATAACTTTGTAGGAGAGCTTTAGAAAAAATCAAGAGACTTTCGTTCCCCTTACTGCTTTCATTTGCAAGAGGCCAAGGGTCCTTCCCTTGTCAAATAAGTCTCCGCACATACGCTATTTCACTACGTACGTTGTTTATGTCTCTCTCTCTCTACCTTTTCCCTTATAGTCCCTGGTCTGGCCGAGTCCTCGCTCATGTCACGTCCAACTACAAATAAAATAGTACATCCAGCAAGCACACAGATGAAGGAGAAGTAAGAAAAATGTTGGAGCACGGACTTTTCTTTGAAAAGTCTTTGAAATTCATGGAAAGACTCCGGGGCTTTGCCAAATTACATTTACATTCCCATTTCCATTTCTACTATGCATGCAGTTCAGCCGAGTCAACTCGTGGTCTGGGAATCGATGGCTTGAGTTGCGGTGAGAAGAGAATAACCAAAAGAAGGAAATTTTCATTTTATGCATTTGATGTGCCTACACTAACAATACAGGACGTTAGAGGAGACACGCGGTGGCTCAACTGCAGTAGCAAGTGCCACTCACATAGTAGACGAGTATACGAACCCTCTCCAGAGAGAGAGAGAGAGAGTCCAAACTTATGCTAGCATATAACAAGCATATAAACACCACAGTGCATATATAGTATAGGGGCACACAGTATGAACTGTAGTCACCTACGATGTGTTCCAGTCTTCTCAAAGTCTCGCGTTTAAGGTGAAAGATGAAGTGGAGGAGAGGGGAAGGAATGTGATAATGTCTTGTCCCATGGGACAGCTCCCACAAATGTATAAAAGCGAAAAGTGACGCGAAGTGTTCGGCAAGAAAGTGAATAAAGAGAATAGTGATGCAATGCATCGTGAGTGCTTACACAAGCGCCAACCACATAATGTCTTACCAGCACACTTGTATACAAACCTAACAGGTCTGACGCTACAGCGACACTTACAACGTGTGTGGAAAATAGTCATTGGGCTTTGTATTGACAACAAGACAATCTTGGTCAGCTTTTCACCATCGTTAGCTCAGATTTCAATGGGAATTCCGGGACTGTCCACTTGAGCTCTGTGTGTTTCTCTCTTCTCTCAGAAGTAAATGGTCGGAGGGTGGGAATGGCACGGCAATTCGCACGGACTACTACAAACAACACAAGGCCAACAAACAGTTGAGATGGGAGTTTTAGTAGTGCAGTGGAGAAAGAGATAGTTCAGTGGAGTTGAGTATCCCACGAGATGAAGTCTGGCTAATTGCTTTCCCTCTTTGTCACAGCAACGAGGATGAGATGAGTGAAATGAGTAAAAGTGAAGTAAGATGACCCTCGGTCCGTCTTTCACTGCTTTTACGTCTTCTCGTCTCCCTGAAGGTTTCCCCTGGAATTACATTCCTTTATCAAACTCAGACAGCTTCACTTCATTTCGATCTTTTACTATAACTGTGCATCCTATTTCCCTGTGTGTATATATATGCTTCACTATAGCACACATTACTCATATATGGTCTTAGGTGGTGATGCTATAGGGCAGAGTCACAGAGAAACAGACGGATTAGCCAAACCGGGCAACTGGACGAAAACTCAACTGAAGGACCAAAGGAAGGGAAACTGTTGGAACATCAGGAAATTGCCTTTCTCCTTCCTGATGAGTGACGAGGACGAGTCTGTATGTGTGACTGTCCGTGTATTCCTCTGCCTTCTCACTTCTCATCATTAATCCCTTTGTCTCATCTCAGTTCGACAAACAAACTCGAGCTGTTCGAATAATTCTCTGTCTGGCCTTATCTCGTCCTATCTGTAAACATACACACACACAACAATGACAAATTGTGCGTCATAGCATATATAGATATATTGGTCTGTGATGTATTACTATTATAGTAATGCGAATTGCTAGTATAGGATATAGGCGGATATATTAAATATTTCAGCTGTGCACAAGAATGTTAAATTACTGTGTCTACTGTGTGTATACATAATAGTATAAGGGTGTAATAGTGTTACTAGTTAGCTGGCCCTGTTCAATTACTGTTTGTGAAATTTTTGTCTCATCTTGTCTCTTGTCTGATTATGAGTGAGAGAATTGAATGAGTGGAGTAGAGAGAAGACAACTGGTAAAACAGAGCAGGATATTTTCCTTTATTTCATTTATGCGATATAAATGAGAGAATGGGGGAGCGATGGAGCAATGAGAAAATAGGCTGAAAATGACGATGACATTGCAATCCAAGAGATCTTCCAGTGTGTTAGTGTATGAGCATGAAATAACGAAGAGAAATAGGGTCTCGTCTAAATATGAATATTGCATAAATATTTAAGATGAAATGAAAGCGCAAAGATAAACTAAGAAGCTTAATCATGAAGGATAGTCACTGAGGGAATTCTCATTTCCATCCCTCTGTAGCCATTTAGCTGCTTTGCCTTTAAATGTGTGCTGTAAGCAAGGGAAATGCTCACCGCCTCCGATTCTCTTTCTCTCAGCGATGAGTCTGCAGTCTTTGCAAAGATCTTGGAATTAGAAAATGAAGAGCAGCCAAAACGAGAGAAAATATTTTTCCGCTTTTGTCTACATTTTTGTCTCATAAATTGCATTTTCATACGAAATGGAGCAACTTTGCTCCTTTGTCTGAAATTAATGTGTACATGGTGCACAAGCACTCAGAGATTCTCATAGGTACGTAGTATATCTGATTGTATTTCAATTATCTCCTAGTCTACACACAGACACATTTTATATTATACTTTTATCTACTATATACTATAAGAAGTCGACTATATAAAACATGTAGTAAAACTTCATATCGAAAGGTTTGCCTCCGCCCAACCGTCCGACTTCACTCGACTCGGGAATAAAATTATGAGTAAGTGTTTGAGCCTTTGACCGCTTTTCTACATGACTGAAAGTGGGACAGACGGGACAAACAAGCAGTACGGGGAAGATAGGACAGTCGAGCTTAGCCAAAGGGTGCTTTGAAGAGCAGGCAAATAAATAATGAGTTGTCTTGTCTTCTTCACTCGTTTATCTCCTCCTATGCAATCACAAGAACACTTTTCATTCTATTCCTACCACGAGCTTAATATGTACACTCTGTCTCAAATGGAATTACATTCAAACTGTCTACGTGTAATGTGTTAGTGATTGCAGTACATTTGTATCAACGGTAAGCATATGTATTTAAAGCTTAGGATGCCTAAAATAATGAATAAATTCTTTAAAAATTAGGTGAGTAATGTTTGTGTGCTTTTCTGAAACAGATTTACAAAAATTGTTAAAATGTGATTAGAACTGTGTGTACAGTCCAACCCGTCGAAACTCTGTACGTACGTTATATAGTCAAACCTTTGTAAATGATACTGGAGGAAAATTAGAGCGATTATCTGTATAAATAACCTCCATATGAATGCACATGCACACATTAGACACAATATACTTGTATCACTATCTTTTTGTCTACTTTTGTGAGAGCGTGTGGTATTTGTGTGTGTTAGTGAGTGTAGTAGAGAAAGGACGGCAGAGACGACGTTACTGTTTTTTTAACTTGTGTAGCAGAGAAAGAGCAGTTGAGTTCAGTTCATTTCTTCTTCTCCGTAAATTAAATGCCAATCTCGTGAACCAGCCTTCTGAACCTCCCTGCACCCTTGGTTGCCTCTCTCTCTATGTACGTATATATTATAGAGTATATATCTATATAGTGTATATATGCACATCTCTACTCTATATTCTACTTAATTCCTCACCTCCTTCATTCCAATCCACTTCCATTGTCTACAACTAATTTTCTATTTGTATCCTTCACTCGGTTCTGTTTTACTGGAAACAAAAACATTCTGTTTAGTAGAGCAGTCCCCCTGTGTAAAAAGTAACTCTATACAACATTGTCTCTTATTGTGTCCCTACTACTTACACGAAATTTCAAGAGGAAAACATTTAATTTGGTTAATAAAGGGACGCGGTATTATATGCATGTGTGTAGTACTGCATGTTGCTACTCTCCCACTATATAATACTTGTAGTTGGTTATACGTGACCCTTCACCTTAAGGACTCCAGACAAACTTTGCTCGGTCGACTAGACTTGATTTGCTGTACCCTCGAGTGTTAAGTGCTTATGGGGCTGTGCACGACAGAGAGAAGAGCAGATGCAGCGAAACGGTCCTTTTGTCTAAACTCGCCTAACTAACCACCATAGCAATTTAATGTTGAATTGACCAGTTCAATAATAGTTAGGTAACCACAACGGATGAAATGGTGAGAGATGAGACCTAAGACGTGAAATATAGCTACCCTTTCATTTTCATGCCATTATATTACTTAGCAATCGTGTTTTTTGTCATCCTTGAAGATGATGAAGGCACGGATCTTTTCAGAAATCCAAGCGAGAAGTTTGTTGGATTTCTAATTCTAGCGTATCATTTTGATTGAGCGGACAAAATTCCAACACAATTACCCACCTCAGCCATGCGCACTGTACAGCCCTGCCACTTAAATGTTAAAAGTGAACACGAGAACATAAAAAATAAAATGTACAACAACCAGGAGACGTTTTGAACAGACAAAGGGTCGCATGGCATTACAATTGGAATCGCTTTCCATTTCATTGTTACGTAAGGCCGTCTAATAACGCCTGAATATGTAAGTATGTACATTCAAGAGATAAGAACTGATACTAATAGTTCCTTAAGTATGTTGGTGGTTCTGTGAAACTAAATAAGTCGACTGGAAGCAAAGAACTAATAATTGAGCTTGCTCTCCGGGCGACTGACAACAACGAAAATAGCTTTCTCCTTGTCCTAGGCTCTCGCTCCAATTTTTCATCCAACAAACTTTATACGTATACGCCTAATGCCTATTATTCTCCTATAATTCTCGTAAATGTATTATCTAGAATATACTTAGCGCTGCAGCACGAATTGCATTACATTTGACTACCTATGGTTTAATAAGAGAGTCTTTATATCATAAGCGACTTTTCTACAAACTAACAGAATTTTGCTATACTTCTATTATTGAGTTCAAATCTAATTTTAAATAAATTTCTGATTTGTACTTTTTTTAAAATAGACGATGTACGAGAAATCTATTATTAAGTATTTAATAAAATACTGCTTTGATTTACAGATAAACATAGCGTTAGCAAGGTGACTTGATAAATATATGCATAGAATTTTTATACTACGGACGTTAATAGAGAAAAGATGCTGAAAAATGCCTGTAAAAGAAAAAGTGCATTAGAAAATTGTTTGGTTACTGTGTTGTTTTGGGAAAGACTGTTAATTTTGTTTGTTGGCATGAGGTATGGTTAGTTTTCGATGGTCGAAGGTAAGTTATTGTTGTAGCAAGAGAAGGTAGTGGGGTAAGGCGGACGGTGAGTCAAAGGGTGAATGATATGTGTCTATATGGGAGTACAAATATGAGATGTACTCGTAGTAAATAGTAGTACACGATAAATGAGTCCAAGATGCGGACGGTAAAGTACAAAGTGGCCGTGCGAGTCTGTTCCAAACAAAAGCCAGAGGACGATGGCTCTTAATGAGTTTTTGTTTTCAAAGGAATTCGACATCACAACACGAGAGTCCGTGTAATTTGTCAGGGTGACCCGCCCTCGTGCAGCTCACCAACCAGCCGAGGAGACAGCAAACCCAAGATAGAAAAATTCAATCCAACTTTTTCAGTTTGACGCGACTCGACTTCGACTGACTCCCTCGGGCAACCAACAATGACGGATTTTATCATCTCTCTCTCCTTCTCTGCTCCTACCACACATAGGACACACCATCCGATCCTATTGAACAGTTTTGTTCTCGACTGAAATGGAATTAGCACCACGGGCCCCGCTCGTCCCGTCTCAGTCAACTTGAAAACACTGTCAGAGTTCCATTCAACTGAGCCGTACACAGAACCGAGTCAAGCCAAACAAATGCAATGAGATGTGTGTGATTAATGGAACAGTAGGTCAAGTCCGAACTGCGAATGACTTTTGAATTAATTCCCATTTCAAGATTGATAATTTTATAACACGACGAGGCGACGCGTCTCTATTTTCCTATGACTTGCATTTTACAGCGTAACTAACTACACTTGAAAATCTTAAGGCACACGTACCGTAAAATTGCTATTATACAAAAAATGATGTCGTATCCTATTACATACTCCACGCATTGTATATTATATGTACACTTCCTATATAAAAGTTGCTCAGAAAATAGAAAAATATAATGGTCTAGCCCAAGTCCAGACTTTAAAGCAAGCGAAGCAAAACCAAAAAAAAAAGACTCTAAAATGTGACCGGAAAAGATGAAAGGGCACTACTGCACTATTACCACAATCTATAAGAATGCAATGGGAAAGAGTCAAAGTGAAGGAAAGCGACATCCACAGATCTCCCATGAGACTTTCAGTCAAAATGCCCATTTTTCAATGAGAGCATTATTGAACGTATCGTGTCTGCAGAGAAAACGACTTGTGAAGATAGACGGCTGGATGTCATATGCAAAGGAGAGAGAGAGAGAGGAGAGGAGAAAATGTAAAACCAAATGAACCAACATTTTGCAATGAAATGGAATGGCAGAGCCAGACAAGACAGGAAAAGTTGACTGATGGGATCCGTTAGGCATGCCATGCTTTAGCCTTCTTGTTAAAAATTCAGTGAAGCTGAGGGAAGACGCGCTCCAGCAGCAATCACCCCAATTGAAAAGAAAGTCGAGATTTCTCCAACTTCTACTATTTACCACTACTTCAGTAGTGTGTTCACTGTTGAGTCAGCGCAAGTGATTGTGATGGATACTTTTTCTGCCACAAGTGTCAACGTGTCAAGTGCCATTGTTCGAAATGTGTAATGCATAGACGAGACGAGTAGGGCCATAGCTACTCTGTTTAAATGCATACACGTACTTTGGGTTGATGGTTGAAGAAAATTCAATCCAATGCTCTTCTTTTTTGCTAATGCACAGTTTTCTCTATGCATTTACCTGTAACAAAGTAAGTGCACATGCCGCATACATAGTGAATGTGTAGGAGACTAGGTTTTGTTTTCCTCTGTCTATCTCTGTCTGTGTAGCCTGGGCACAGCCACAAGACACTACCGCCACTTACAATAGCACAAGAGAAGGAAACAGGAATAATGTATGTAGAATGTACGAGTTTTATTGGCGCATTCCATTAGATTAGAGTTGTGCATGGTGTTATCTTATGTTGTGTTGCTGTTGCCATTATTGGCTGGGCCTAAGTGGTACACCACCACCACTTCTACAGCGTATATAAGCCGCGGCAAGGAAAATCCCTATCACTACTACTATCGACAATGAATTTTGATGTGAATTCTGCTGTGCTCCACTATTTATATTATCACTACAACAGATATTCTGTCTTGTGTCTGTCTGCGTTGGCTTAAGCGTGTGAGTTTGTATGCTGAATGCTAAAGGTGGTTGGTGCTCAGATGAATGGATGGATGCATGGAGATTGCAAAGGAAAAGACAATTTACTTATAGGGCTACAATTCGTACTTGAAACGGATGGGATGAATCAGATCGACAAATAAAAGGAAAGTGGAGAGAGAGAGAGAGAGAGAACTGAAGGCATGGGAAAGCAAGTCAACTGAACTGGAGGCAGCAGCAGACAGGATCAGCCAGAAGGTATGTGCTAGCACTACACAAATGTAAATACATATAATACATATGAATGTGTGTTTGTGTATTTATATTACGGGTGAAGCTAGTGAACAGATAGGAAAGGAGAGTAGAATGGAGTAGAGAGGTCTTTAGGGAGGGAGTAGCCCCATTTCCGTGACTTATGCAATGCAATCAAATGATGAGTGAAAGCCAAGCTGACTGACTCAACTCAAGTAGGTTCTGACTGAAACAGGAAGAAAGGTACGAGTCTTGCACGACAGAAAGTCTTTTACTAACCACATACTATGCTCAGACGTTACCAATGAAAAATTCAACAATTTACAGATTTCAAAGTCTTGCTAACTCATGTGGCTGACTTACAGTGTACAGATTTCAAAGTTTCACTCAATCATGCAACTTGACTTTGAAGTTGTGTTAGGTTTACGGCTATAGCTGGTTATAAGGACGCAGGCACTGCTACATCTATCTGATAATGAATTAATAAATAAAGGTAGTACGAATACGGATCGAGTTCGCGTCACAATCGGATAGGAGTGCTAAAGTGCAAAAATTTCTGCATAACAACTTTGATTTGATAATTAGCAAATTATCGCCAATGTGCTATGAAAGGTAGTACCACTGGGAGACTTCACTTGTGAGACTTTTCAATAAATACAGTATCTGAATATTAGTTATAAAATTATTCTAAATGAATGAAAAATTGTGGACGGCATTTAACAAAGATATTGATTTTATAAATGAAAAATTTTAATAATCTCTTATGGGAAATTTGGAAGAATTGCAAAAGTTTGTTTTTGTATTCCGTAGAAGACGGGTTATTATAGCACACATGGATTGTTCATGCAAATTACTTGAGAAAATCTCGTAATTGTGAATATGTTTTATAATCACGTGAATTATTATAAAAGACTGAGAAATCTTTCTTGACTTGTTTTCTTGCTACTCATTCATTCATGTCCAAGAGTGGAGATTGGGTGGGGATCGCTTCGCAGTCGAGTCGAGTAGAATGGAATAGAGAGAAGAAAGAGAATGATGAGCAGGGCACTTAGGCAAATTGGAGACAGAGGAAGTTGAAAGCAGAGCAAAGCTATTCTGTGCAGTCTGGACACGTTGAATGTCTGCAATGGTTCTACTTGTATATCCACGTATGTACTTTAGGTATGTGTAGAGAAACACAGAATGTATGTATGGTGCATTGATACCGTATTTATTCTAAAAAAGTATACCCTAATACAAATGGCTCTCTACAATAATTTTTTGTTCGTTTAATTGGTGTCGTTCTTGGAAAACGTTTTGTTAATAATGAGAAAAAAGACCAATCTGAATCTGTGATTTACATTCAAATATATTTTAAACTTTAAGCCGAAACTTTCGTACGGGCGTCGAAATGAGAATGCTTTATTTTTATAAGCCCAAATTCTAATGGCTGGATCGCTTGATTGGTGTCGTTCTCGAAAAAATATGGGAATTTTGACAACGTAACCGTATTGGAAAATTTAATTAGACAAGACCTACTTCCGGGATCTGTAAACTTCAATATACATATACTTTATCAGATTGGGTTTTTTTTAACCGGCGTTCAAAACATATTTAAATGAGAATGCTTCATTTTTCTAAGCACGGTAATTTTCATGAATTGGGCAAAGTCAGTTTGTGCTTCAAAGGGAAGCCATACTTATGTCGTAGAAGCTATGCACACGCATTCACCTACAACATATGAGCAAAGCAGAGAGGAAAGTAACTTTCCGCTTTGCACTTTATACTATAGTAGCATTGGAGAATTACGGTGATCGCATCGCGCATTATTTGGACTTGGACAAGAAGTACATGGGACGGTGAAAGTCGCATTCGGATGTAGGTTTTAGCCTACCGTGGTAGTTGGTTCGGGTGATTGTGATTTTGTTGGGCGATGCAGGTGGCCACCCATCCATTGCCTTAATGGAGAACTGGAATGGAGGATACCCGCCCTCAATAAAAGCCTGGCCTAAAATTGCCTCATAAAAGTTGGCTGGACGAGAGACAAGAAAATAGTGCCATCACAATGTGTACAAGCTACACTCATCACTATTCCAAGGCATACCTATAGCACATAGAGCCACCAACGACATAGAAAGAGCCCAAGAGTGAAAACATTGAACACGAAACACAATGCACGAACAGACTAGCCTCTACTCTCTATCTCTTCTCCTCTCATTAGCCAACTTCACAAAGTCAGTTCAATTCAACTTTCAGTTCTCTGGACAAAAGCGCCACAGAATCCCATGCAAGCCAAATTAAAGGTCTCGGCTTAGAACCACTTTTACTGCAAGTGACTCGACTCACTCTCTACTTTACTTCTGGACAACAGACAAAGCGAAGGCAGGAAATCTCTGTCATTATGATTCATTCTACCCAATGCTACTAGTAATCACATTGCATACTGTTCCAAATGCACCACCACTATATCTGTAAACCATATACACATATATAGAGGACTTCCGTATTATATATTGTGTAGCGGACTAATATATATAGCATAGTACACATTCACTGCAGTGCATTCACCTTTTTCTGCCATTCCTGGTCTCAATTGCAATCGCAATTACGGCAGACGATAGTTAGCCAAAGAGTCACTTTAGCAAATGGAACTGACCAGCAGACTGGACCTGACTAGGAGACTTTTGATCTGCAAGTCACTCAAAAGCACTGGAGCTCCGACATAAAATTTTCATTAGAATCCTCCTAGAGGATAAGAGGTGCAGGAAAGAGAGTGTGGCAAAAGCACAGAGTACCATAAGACGGAAGTAAAAGCGGTCAAACCACTAAATTCGATACTCTGACTTTCTCTTACTACTAAGGCGATTGATTCAATGTTTGGCATGGCTGCTGAGCCATCGAGTATGCCATGCCATGTCTGACAACTCTAATTGTTTCTTTCTCCAAATAATCTTTTGGCAATTAGTAGCCTTTTGCTCTCTCACACCACCATACGGAGTGCACTTGCCAATGCCACCACGTTTTTTCATTTCTTCTCTCTGTGGGGAGTGTGCTTTTCATTTCTGCTCACAGTTCTTTATTGTGCTCTGGGTACAGTGTATGTACAGCGTGCACAGTCCTCTGTGGCCTGCTGAGAAAGAAAACAGATACAGGCGCTTAACGTTCTTGGACACATATAGTGGATCGCATTAGCGGACTTGACTAGCACAGCAGACGCTCTCTCTCTCTCTCTCTGAGGCTGACTGCATGAGAGACGACGGAGAAAAGGGAATAAGGCTCTCTGTACATGTCCATCCTTGAGAAGAGAGAATGTCGACGGATGAGAGTTTGTTTTCTTTCTCTATAGAGACGGAAATGCCGGCAGAGAAAGAAGAAGAAGCAAAATAAGGAACACAGCTTCCACTACAATGTACTACATAGACAGACAGAGAGAGAGAGAGGAGAGACAAGACAAGACACGAGGAAAGCGGCTTTCTTTCTCGTAGTATTCCTTTCCCATCGCAAGTAGCCAGCCACTGTGCTCCGTGTATCGCTTTGTGTACCAAAGTGCTTTGATCAGATTTCATCTGACTTGCCACAACTTATCGTCGGCGACTGATGGGATGTGATCGACAATTTTCCTCACGTCCCACTCGCTTTTTTCTTCTTTCTCCTAGTAATACATTCTACGGTATAGGGTACATATAGTGATATATAGTACGTATGGGTACTATTATAAACATTTACAGTATGTATTAGAGTGTATGTAGTATGCAGTAGCAGCGGCTGGAGTGTGGCATTCGATTCTTTTGATTCCCTTAGTATTTCTGCACGGGAGTGGGAAAAGTCAAGTCAAGGATGACCAGGATCGGAGCAGAGCAAAGGGAAACCTCTCAACCTCTCTACTTACTTAGGATTCCACTACACGCAGATATAGATTCTTCTGCGCTCATTTTCCACCGCCACAAAGCAATGGGAAAAAAGACAAGCAGACACTCAGTCCTCCACAACAGCATCGAAAATGAACATTTATTTATGATTTTAATTCTTATTTATGTGTGGGGAAATGTTGGGGAGAAGACAGCTCATTTTTATGACTATACCCTATACATATAGTACAGACAGGCAAACATTCCAAGCTCCACCGTTGCAATTACTGGAAGAAGAGAGAACTAAGTAGACGAAGATTCTCCTGAGGAATGTCATCGTGATTACACCTTCAACTTCTGGACGAACTCGTCAGGCTGGACTCTTTGGTTGTTTTATCTTGTCGACTCAGATTTTCTATAGGCCAGGTAGACCTGCAAGATTCAATCACCAATTTTCTAGTAATGTTGAATAATGTTTGAGATTTTTTTCTCGAGACAATTGAAGACAGACAAGTCAGGACTCTGGACTACAGAGAACAAGAGGCTTTCATTCTACTACTACATACATACTACAAGTTACATGCTATATTGTATGTAATTGTAATTAGGATTCACTCGATCTCTTATTATTATATTATTATGATGAGCGTGTCTGTGTATCTTCTGTAGCTGGAGGGAGCTGGTTTGCTCTCTTCCTTCAGCAAGGTTGATCTTGTGGTGAGGTTTATACTATAGTGGTTTTAGTATATCAATATAGTATTAGTAGTAGTTGGGGTATGGCCCTACACAATAGACACTGGCAACCAGAGCCGACTTTTAGGAAATAGTCCTTTAAGGTCCAAGGAGTTCAAGTCAGCTCATTATAATAATAAGTAATAGTACGAGGACGACGGAGAAGATTGGATCTTGTGGTGAGGTTTATACTATAGTGGTTTTAGTATATCAATATAGTATTAGTAGTAGCTGGGGTATGGCAGTCTGTGGTGGCCCTACACAATAGACACTGGCAACCAGAGCCGACTTTTAGGGAATAGTCCTTTAAGGTCCAAGGAGTTCAAGTCAGCTCATTATAATAATAAGTAATAGTACGAGGACGACGGAGAAGATTGGAAATGTTATATTATGGTTGAGAGCGGGTAATATCATGTTATGTAACATGAACGGCATTGTTTTTCTGTGTGCACGTACATAAATATAAGTAATAGTAAGGAGGAGGTTGTATTGACTGTCTTCAGTTCAGTATAACCGAATTGAGTGTTTGTAACGTGTAATTATCACTGTGGCAAGTAGATGATTCAGAGCCAAAGCGTCTTCTCAATCTCTCTCTCTCATTCCCTTTTTGTTGCCAGCCCAGTGCCCTAGCTTGGTACACAGACTTTATTTTATTTTACTTTCCTTTCCTCCCTCAGTACTCTTTCTCAATCTTTCCCATTATCTCATGCTCAGATATACACAGTCGTAATTTCTCAGCCGATTCCCATTAGATCATAACATTCCATTACCTAACCGCATTCTAAACTCTTCAAGCTACCTGACTTTCCATTGAAAAGAAATGGAAAAGAACCCAAACATTGGCTGGGTATCAGTGTAATGGACAGAATTGAAAATTGATATGATATTGTACGGGAATACAATGGGGATCGACTAGTTCCACGTACGACAAGCCTCCGAACATTGTTACAACGCCCTTCTTGGATTCATTTTATGGAGGAGGACGGCTGTGGGAATTTTGCAAGAGCAAGGTGCTGAATTGTAACAGCACACCGAAAACACATGCGGAATAAAATATTACCCTCTTTCTACCTATACAAATGTATTGGTATTGGTTTTCAGAAAAGAGAATCATGTGAGAAAATGGATTTAAGAAATGAGTACAAACTCAACACGAGAGAAACAAAGAGAACCCATGGGGACTCTTTTTGTGTTCGGTTAGTCCATTTTATGACAATTGATCTACAATACATTGTACTATAATAAAATTCACTGGTTGTTTATTTTTTTGGATGAAGGCAAAATTTAACTTTAACTTTTAATTTTACAAAAAAACATTATTAGTATAAAAATTATAACTTATATTCATTTTCAAGGAGCCTGAGCCTATGTTAAATGATTTCCCCGAATTATTTCATTGTGTATAGTAATAAGTGCAGTTCATTTCGTAGTAACGTTGTGAGAGGTTCAAGGAGAAAAGGG
>JABASC010001022.1:0-28357 GCA_019776185.1 Plutomurus gul | reverse complement strand
AAGATATTGGAAACGAAACCATATCTGAATTTGACAAAATGTTGTAAAAAAATCAAGCGAGATAACTAATCGGAAAAGTGAATTGTTAGTTTTACGATCAGAACTAGGATGAGATTTGCCTTAAGCCGTTTCTGAACTATAACCAGTAAATATAGTTTTTATGTACGTCAGAGCCAATATGAAATTTTGGAAAACTAATAATGGTATTACAAGCAGTATGCATAGAAAGTGGATTTTATTTAAAAATCTCTCTAGTCTTTGGTTGTTTCATTATTATTAGCATGGGACACTGTATTTATGTATGTACACTATGTACAATGTGAGCTGTGAGAAAGTCTGGTTTCAAAAATCGTACAAATCAACTTCATCAACATCCTCTGTATCTACTTCATCATCCAGATAATCCCATAACTTGTCATCGTCCTTAGTTTCCAGCGAAGAATTGTTTGTCAGGACGGATGCGCCTTCTTTGTCAGATTGTGATTCAGCTGGCTGATCTCGCAGAAGAGATGGTGAATAGCTTGGGAAGTGAAACGAATGCATTAAGTTAGTCAGGCTTGACTGGCTGGCCAAATCATTTTCATTGTCCTCGCAATCTTTTAACTGAAAGTAGCCAATGCGAAATCCTGTGGTGAGATTAAGTGTCTGCTGGCCTTGTCCATTTCTCTGCTGAAGCGGTGACGTCCTTATTTTGATCGATATCAGATTTGATCTCACTCTTGCTGTCAACATCCAACAAAAAAAAGTCAGCTTCCTTTATTTCCCTCTCGAAATCTTAATATTTTACATTATCCATCTAAAATGTGTAGCAGGTTAAACCAAGTACACTTTAGACACACAAAGCATTCCCGCAGAATCTGCCACTCTTAAATCAAATGCACACCAGTCATATAAATCATTAAAATTCATGGAAAGTTTCAATAGCATCCGTATACCAAAAATCGGTTTGTTGGCTTTCTCTCCACCGGTCGGAGACAAATTGCCACCGCAAAACCGATCCCAAGAAGCCTGCACTTCTGGTTTTCTCCGCTTTCGAGGTGGAGGAGCAACAGGCGCTGGAGCAGCTGGGCGACGTCTTCGAAACAACAACCTGCTTTTTCGGATATTTGTAATCGCAGCTCGTCCTTCAGGAATCATTATGTAGTCTGTGCCACAAATGGCAGACCCCACTCCTGACCTTAAATACATTCAAGTTTTACTTAAACTGCTAATAAGACATTTTTTACTTTAACTGAACATACTTTACAAAACATCAATAATTCGTACAGTTTGTGCAATAAAGTCTCTAGTACGTTTTTTAGTGCATCACTATCAGACAATTTGCCATTTTTACACACTAATGCTGAGTTGCACATTTGATGTAAAATGCAGAAATAAAAACTGCAACCCATAGTTAATTTAACACTTTGGTAGTAAATTTTATAGATAAAAGGAGATTTAACCTTAATTGAATATCCTTTGCAGCGGCTATGCTTTTCTTCATGCTGAAATCCCCCTGCGTGGCTTCATAGCGGACTCCACAGACGCCTTTACTTGGCCTAATGCATATTTGATAGTTCTGTGCATTGAGATAGCTATAAGGAATAAGGAAATTATGTAAGCTTTGACATAATGGTCAAATTTATATCCGATTTTGTAATCATTGAATCGAAATCCACTTTCATTTAAAATAAATTAAATCAATTTGTGAGAATATATTAAATTTTTATAAGAATTTCTAATTTCGTCCAAGGAATGTCATTTACAAAAATTAGACAATCGTCTTTAATATATCTATAAGCAGGATTTTTCAGTATTCTCTCGTACACACTGTTAATATGGGATTGTTTTGTAGCAGTAGAATTTTAATATGAGGTCCTGCAGAGCCTATCATATATATATGCTCAAATCAAAGCATGTGACATTCTCAATTTATTTATAGCTGTTTTCGGGGTACTGGCAATTCAAGTGCACCATTCTAGTATTTTTCGCATTCCCTGTAACCTTTCAGGGGGGGCAACTGCCCCTCCTGCCCCCCTCTAGATCCGCCCTTGAACTTAAGGCATCTGGGCAATTTCTCGGTCTGTTTTATCATTGGATGGTGATCTACTTTCGTTTGGAAAAGTGCACACAGTGACGAACAGACTCGGAGGAAAACTACTAATGCTCTGTGTACTATAAGATAGCTTCTTATACATATGATCTCACAGTGAAATATCAAGGAGGAATTGCCTGTATATCACAAACAACACGTAATAGGTAAAGCTCTCCCTTTCTATCTCTGTCTGTCTATTACATATCGGAGGAAAACAAGTAGGTATACTACGCGTAGGAATCTACTTTTTCTTCTTGGATGGAAAAGGCAAAAAGATAGTGATATCGAACATAGTTACTTACTGACAGGTCAAAATACAAATTGTAATTTGAAACTCTGTGTAAATAAATATAGTATGTGTCATGCAGCCGATGGTGAACTTTGTGTGTGTCTGTAGAAGAGAGCAAATAATGGAAAAACATACCTGTAGCCCTCGTAGTTGAAAGACTTGAGTATGCCCCGCTCGGCGAGATAATACTGTGTGCATCCTTCGGGAGCTATAATACATTATAATTTGATATTCTTTGAAGAATGTAACCATTACCCATCTACTTTATTATGTATTATCCTTCTTCTCTGGCCGTTTTATTTCATATTTCTACCCGCTTGCCCCTTTACCTAAACCTGCTGTGTATCTAAGTATATTATATAGGTACACTGTTGTCGCCGTTTCACTTGCGAAAAGTTTCTGCTCAAAATGTTATACTGGTGACACGAATAATAAATGTGGCAGTATAATATGACCGTGATGTTCCACTTTATGTTGTAAAAACTTTCATATTGCCTGACGCACGAGCTCAACCTTAATACTGATTACGGTTGTAAATGTACGACAACATTCTAGACCCCCGATAAGTATTATAAAAATTGTTTCCCTTCCCTATTTACTATTATTATTACATAATGCAGTTTGTGTACCTTTCAAGACGTTGAATGTCGAGCAATCTATTTGAGTCAACCAAACACCGAAGCGGAACGGTCTGCTTCTAATTACGGTGACCACCTTAAAATCCACCGCGGAAGTGTTAGCAGACCAAGCTTCCAAATGAAGGTAGACTGTAAAAATATATCCGGAAGAAAAAAGAATGAACAATAAAATTTTAACAATCTGCAATATTAAATTATTACGATTTCCGATGAACGTACAATGTTGATCGTTATTGATGCCGCAGAGAGGCGGTAAACCAGTGGACCACACAGGTCCCTCTATTTCGAAATGTTGGGACAAGCAATCACCCCTCACTGGGGCAATCAGCTCTGTGTCCACAAAGTCCACCCTTATCTATGAACATCATTCAGTGTGATTTTTCACATTATTGTACATTAAATCCACGAAAAAGGTTTTTTTTCACATTTAACACAAATAATGAATATCGTTGATTTCTTAAATTATTTTTGCTTTTAGAGGAAACTTACTTGGCATATGTGTGGACTGGTGACTACAAGTCTGAACTTACACTCTGACATTCCTGTGTCATCGTCCGGATAATTTTTATTCACAAAATTAACAACAAGATCTTTGCCGACGTCACCGCATCTGTACACTTAACCCGAAAACCCCAAATAATAAAACATCCATGGCTCATCCCGATCACGTAGAAAGAAATAAGTGTATAATAGTTTGTTAGGGGCCCAGCACAATGTTTTAAATTTTATACCTTTAGGGTGTGCCAAACTTTTGGGGCTTCTGAGAGTTTTTGAGAAAATCTTCAATTCGGGTGGCTCCCGCAACATTTTGGATGGCGGCAACTGATGTCCGAATGTGAAGCTGGAGGAAATAATAGTGAGCAGTCCGAGCAGGATAAATGTCGAATTTTGAAAGGTGGGCAAGACGTGCATTATTTTACGAATGCGAAAATTTAGCTGTACGGGCTTCTTGAGGAAGACGACAAGCATTGCCAAACTAAATGACTTGAACAAAGATCCTCGAGTGAAGTGAATGAACCTTCTTTCACTGTCGATTCATCTTATCTTGTAAGATGAGACAGAATATATTTGTAACGATCTCTATGCTTAAATAAAAGCCTACCTGATCCTGATCGTGCTCCGCTGGGCTCTCTCTCCCATCGTCATCTCCTTTACATTACCCTACAACATTACAGACTAAATTGCCTCTTTCCTTCTTCGTCTATTTTACATGAGAGCGCATCTCATGGCATGGCTTTTCATTGAGCAGAATTGGACCCTCTCTGTCAATTGAACTCACCTACTCGATTCATATCTGTCCATCTAACATGCATGCTCAGAATAGTTATACTGCAGATAATGTGTTACATAATGGGATGCCGCCGCCGACGTTTCTCCAACAAAGGCTTCTCTATTCTCTCTGGGTCTCCATCACAACCTATTCCCACTATCACAATGAATCTCTCCCTTATTCTGTATTCCATGTATCTCATGCATACCCCTACTAATGTGCTCAAGCATATCTTCTGTCCATGCTTTATGGCTACACTTGAAGAAGACGCTATGTGAGTCTGTCCCAAATATATAGACTGGACACATAGGTTGTTACTATTGTTGCTCTTGTTGGTAGAGGGTTTGTGTGTTGCACGGTTACGATCACACATGGTCAGCCGTACAGAGTCAATAGTACGCACCAGGTTCTTTGTACACACTAAAACATAGAAAAAGGTCTAGCTCCTTCGTATCTTTGCTAATGTTTTCATGCGGAATTCGTGTATATTTGCAGAGAAATGACACGCTGCGACAACCTAAGTGCCGTTAGGCAACAAATTAAATCATGGTCAAGTGCAAGTTATGGCTCTCGTTGGCTTTGCTTGTATTTCTTCCCTTTCCTTCTGCTATCAGCCTTTATATCCACACTCTAAATCAGTTTTCTTGTTCAGGCTCTGCTGTTCATTTGGTGAACACGCTAGAGCACAGAAGTACAGTACAAGTAGAATGTATTCAAGGGAACGATTTAACTAACTTCCCATTAAAATGTATTATACATGATGAAGTTCATGTGCAAAGTACATACACTTAGGTAGTACACAAATGACAAAATACAGAATAAGAGGGAGAAAGAAAAAGTTCACGGCAACTGTAATAAAAGTGCTTATGGGTTGGAATGAGACATTTACTGCAACGATAAATATAATGCTGTGAGATAGGAATTGATAGCCACTATGCCGACTTAACCTGTATCCAGAAAATAGTGGCGTTCCTTTGCCGGATGGCTTGCAATGCTAATGGTTTTTATGAGTACAACTACTCACAATAAGACACATGCAAAAGACTAATTCTGTCATAAAATAATTCATTATCTTGATTGCTTTCTATTGTATTTCCTTTCGTCTGTTTAAATATACACGGGAGATATTTGCAGTGCTGCTGCTGGTGACATTATGGTTGTGGTTGGTGGTGGTGCAATTTTCATCGTGCAACAGTTTACTATTTAATTTGCTATGCAATAAATCCGCTCACACGTACACAGCACACAAACAATGCACACACATGAACATGGTACACATTACTTCACTATTTATATATACTGAATCGTGGCGGAGTACGCGTACAGAAATCACACGGTCACAAAACATAATGTTAACTCTAAACCCAAATACACGCATCATATGATTACAAAGGTAAATATAGCGACGGACCACATTAAACTATTTACAGTAAATGCATATACACATTTATATCTCCAAATATACATACACTGACCAACGAACATTTAATATGCATGAAAAAACGGGAAAGCTCACTGTATAGTGTTAAAAGCTTTCCGCTGTTCCCTTTTCACGGATGTACAACTGTTGCAATTTGTGCCAGTTAATAATAATAAGATTGCAGAAAACGTAAAAGTACTACAAGTAAATTCACAGTCGCACCGAATTTGCAAACTTTACATTTATCGCAGTTTTCTAGCACTAAGCATATCCATAGTTAAATATACATACCACTAGTAGCACACAAAAAGTACAACAATCAAGGTCTGTCGAAATGTGATGCTATCCAAATTACAGAAAAGTAAACTACCAAAGGCGAACAAGTTGACGGTATTTATAATAAGTACACGTTGGATAACTGTTATGACGTAACACTTAGCTACTGCTTAGTTAAACATTAGTTTTCGTACAAGACACGTAAGAAAAATAATAAAAACGCATCAAACACCGACAACAAGTGCACTTGGACTACCTAAAACATAGAATATTCATAATATTGCATTTACCTGAAACGATAATATTCATACTGCGTCCTCCTGCTCGTGCATACTTACTCTCTCATACTAACACACATTATTACATGCAATTAGCGCAGCAGCTCATTTATGTTTATGCCGATGACACACTTTGGCTACCACCACTCCGAGTGCACATATTATACCTAAGTAAGTATTTTAAGGCTGCTGGGAAAACTTTTCCCAACCGTGAATTCACACACACGGATCTGGGCATAGTGACGGTGCGCTGTGACGACGACACACAGCCTACTTTAGTTTAATGGCCAAGCTAAGCATACGTTTTTATGTCAAGAATAATGCCACCTCATCACTGTTTGTACTCACGCAGTTATTTCAGAATCGATAACCATGAAATTCCTACATTAAAATAAAAATTTGCCGTATATCATATTAGCTGCGTTTAAAATTCTCCTTTTTAGCATTGGCATTCTACTGAATTTCCTCAAGAGGTGACTCCCAATGTGTGTTGGGGCTTATAGTGTGGTGGTGGGAAAAATTCCTACTTTCTACCGTGGTGTTTTTTGCTAGATGACAGTATTTGTTGACGTATGTGCACGTGCTTCGATTTCTCTGCAAGTCTTATCAGCGTTCGTTTCTGCGGTCTTGACTTGAGCTACTAGGTTTCTTGTAGTAACAATGAGCAGTTCACACGTTGACGTCCACAGTTGACATTCAACCAGAAACAACTTACTTCCAACCATGTGCCATGTATAAATACACGCATTTAAATGCTAAGGGTGTGGATATATAGAGAAGTGGTAGACATTCGTTAGGCAACCCGACAGGTCCTGCTGTGATGAGTGAGCGAATTTTCAATTAACATGATATATTAGCAGTTTCACATTCGCATTTTTCATGGCTCGCCTTGTAAATGGTCAGTTCAATGTAGGCAATGCTTCTTCATGTTTTAAATGGAGCTACTCTGTAGGAAAGTGCAGTGGCGGTGGCTAATGTTGTTTATTTACTGTGTTGTTACATAGGTATAACTCACGGTGTACTTCCTACACACAGTCTGTCTCTGTTACTTGAAACTGTTATGTCACTGCGTATTACACACCACCTCGAGTGGCTAAGAGGTAACAACTAATCTTACGTGAGCTAAATGCGTGTACACCAGTCAGGTCTCATTTCAGAGGTGTGCAATAAATTCATTTATTTACAAAACCTTGCTACTACTATTTCGCGTACCACTTCTGGCACACTTTTGTGTGCCGTAATAGCACAGAGTAAATAAGCTACAGTTGGGACATGAGAAAAGAACCTTCTGCAATTGTCGACATGGGCTTCATGCTCTTGAAGAGGTTTTTTGTTTAAGAGTATGGCGGATGAATGTATTATTTGAAAATGAATACAGTAAATACGTATTTGAGGTCCATAAGGGAGAAAATACACCAGCGATGATAGGAAATGTTGGGAAATTAAATAAAGTTCATTTTTGAAAGCCTGCTTTGTTTTTCATAATTAGAGAGGGCTAGTTTTTAAACATCCCAATTGTGTTGTTATCTTACTCACTCGGAGTCTACTTCTTTGAGAGGGTGCACCCTTTACTTTAAATTAAGCAGTGTTTTATGAATAATTTCTCTCTCGGAGATTTGAAGGTTGGTCCAATAATTAGCGAAC
Organism: Plutomurus gul; assembly: GCA_019776185.1. Classification (NCBI taxonomy): domain Eukaryota; kingdom Metazoa; phylum Arthropoda; class Collembola; order Entomobryomorpha; family Tomoceridae; genus Plutomurus; species Plutomurus gul. The sequence goes on along the minus strand of JABASC010001022.1, from coordinate 20,468 downwards.
AGTAAAGTGTTTACGCGGTGTCGGCTGTGGGTGGAGTCAATTCGCTGTTAATTGTTTGCTTGTATGCACATAGCACATAATATCCATTAGGCGTGTGTTTTGTCAATCCATCTTCAACCTATCATTCTAAAGAAAGGTCTAATTGTTTCGAACATTACTCACCACTCACTATTAAGTAGATGTTATGTTCGAATTTACATAATAAGTAAATATGAGACTTGTACATGCATACTGCCCTACATTTTGTCAACGATGCCTTGGGCATCACCCGTGTACCATACATTGCGTATATAATAATATATTTACTGTTCACATTAATATTATAAAACAATTTACATGCACCACAAACATTAAATTGAATATCGCCAATGGTGATAATTGTTTTGTCCGAGTCTAAAAATTGTGTCAACCGACCAGCGGTTTCTAAGGCTCGCGATTTAAGGTAAGGTATTTCTGTGAGAAACACAAATTACACGATATTGTTAGCATAATATTATTATTAATAAAATGTGTCTGAAGCACCAACAGTTTTGGACAATTATTATGTAACCTATATTGCGGTCTGCATACCTGTGTTATCCTTAAAAGTTATAATCATTCCCTATTCAATTTACATACACAATTATTTTGAGTACGAGCTACAATTGTTAACATTCATCCAACTGTCACATTAATTTACACGCATTCGGTCTGAATGCGCTAGCGTGCTTATGGTAAATGCGTAGTTCGCAATTTTAAAAACCTAGGGTAACATATTCTATCTAAGAGATTGTATAATAATATTTCTCTGCATGAGATTATTACTGGTAGGACACTGAATAATGCACTTTCATTCACAATCAGTCATTAATTAATGCACCAAGATAAATTGTATATGACTCAAATATTTCAGTCAGGTACTATTGTGCAATCAAAACCCATAATTTCAGTGGTGAGAGATTTATGCGACGAAACAGTCGTTGAAATAGTTTTCTCGCTAATAAATACTACAATTGTTGGCAAACATAACTGTCATATTATGCTCTGTAGTAGTTTAATGCTTGAAAAGCACAATATTTGTATTTATAGCTACCATTAATTATCCGGACGCTATATATAGATAAGCAGAATATGGACTATGTGCCCTCTAGACCTTATTGCACTTAATGTGTAATGTGTATAGATAGTAAATGTGTCATGCAATAATTTGCAAATTTTGTATTAGGTAAATCGTTATTAATGGTTTCGTTCACTTTAGTGTTCTATATGGTTCGAGATATATTTCGTGAGTGAGTTTGTTTTAACTATAGATTTTCTGTCGCACTGATTTTTCAATGGCATTGTATTGCCCACCTGTACTACAATGAAGCGTACAAATATGAAAAATATAATAGTACGTCTAATCACATTCTCTTTATAATTTGTAGTACATGGTACCTATTTTTAAATTCTGTGACCAAGTCCGAGCCGAAGGACTGGTCTCGAGAATCTGTTCGAGTTTTATGTATATAAGGAAAGTAGAAATTTGACTGCGTCACGTCGTGAACATCTTCAACAGATAATTGCATGTTATCTGGGACGATTGAAAGTAGATTTTCCATCTCACGGCCCTACATTGACATGTACTACACGTTATTGTATAGTACTGCAGGCCATGTACAGCTTTCAGACGCCCTATATCGGTTTGTGGTTTCCCTAGAATAATTGAGTTTGGTTAAGAAAGTATTTTAGTGGAGAATCGAACGAAAAACAATCTTTACGTGCTATTACTCTGTATGTGGAGACAGGTTCTGCATAATCTAAAAGTGTATTGCATTCACAATGCAACCCCATTTCCTGTATATGTCACACAAATTTGTGAAGTAGAAAACAGTAGGCTCTTCTGTTTAAACAATTAGTGTTGTTGCCATAAATGTTACTTTGTAAAATTTTAGCAAGCAACGTTTTGGAACACAATATCATGAATAATGCAAACTCTGATAACCGAACAATTGGCTTCCACGTGTCTGGTAATCCAGCACAAGGGAACGACGTTATCAGACACGTGATTTCCAAAGTTTGTGCAAACTTATTCAAAATAACTTATTCCAAAAGGTGACAGCCTTAAGCTACAATACACGGCAACATTTGGCAACAGATCTACTTTTTTCTAAGTAGCAAAGTTTTCTGACATATACAGCAGACAATGTTGCATTGGAAGTAATGGTGCAGTTTATATATACCTACTATATGTTACATCTCGCTGTAATAAGGATTTTGATGTGTTTATTTGACTTGGGTACCTTTTGTTGTAAAAATAATCATTTTATGTTCGAAACTGTGACATGCGGAACCAAATCCTGAAATAGCAATAACCCTGTGTGTATGTTTCGTTTCAGTAACCTTTAACGGACTGCACAGTTGACACGATCATGCAAAGAAGAAAGCATAATAGCGTCGTCATAACTGCATACGGCACACGTTCCAATGCCGCTATGCTCACTGTGTGTGTGATGGTGAAAAATAATGCACAGAGAATAACACAGTGTGCGTCTTATCATTGAGAAAGATGTCGAAACGCTTATACACATAAAAATCCTATGTGCTGTTAATATTAAGTACGTATTGTTATAGAGGCATTTAAGTGTACAGACAATGAGTAGTAACCTATAGAACGGTAATTGTGCACCTGCTGCACAATACTACTATAGATGATCACCCATTATAGTAAATGAACAATGATAGCACATAGGTAGTTGTAGTACCTGTATAATCGTATGAACTGTTTTGTCGCAGCTATTATCGTCTTACAAAAGGAACATTTAGATATACGTATTACGTACTTAGATATTCATATACTTACTTAGTGTCTATTATCGATATACGGGTATTATATTATATATATATATATACGTTATAAGAGAGAAACTTTTGTATTTTGTAGTAGTGACTGTGTAGCGTGCGGATGCGAATGTCGTGAGAATTGCTACACAGACGACTCGTAGATGATAATTTGGATCAATCTGGGCTCGTCCGACTCCACCATGTCTATATCGAAGTCATCCTCATTTTCCCAGAATTTTCGCCACATGCTTCCTTCACGCTTCATCCCCTTTGAACTCATCGCTAAGGCTTTTTTCAGTTCTTTTAGATCCTGCAGTACGTTCACGTCCAAGTTGATGTTATCACCGTATCTGTAACAAAATCAAGTAAAGAGCTGATCTGCAACAGACTCATTCCACATCCCCCAAGTCGTTTCCCTAACTCTCGCAATGTGCTCTTTTACCGCTACATTGATTCACATTTATCTGTCCTCGTCTCCTTCCATGCACCAGGGTCACTGCTACTACCGATACCAACATTACATACAATGCCATCTCACCTGTTATTCACTTATCACAATTTTGAAGTTTTAACATCTGTTGTTATTCAGACTGCATTCATAATTACAATTCGAAGTCTGTGCATGCACACAGCACTCACAATCACAGCATACGTTATAAAGTACCGGCGCCCACATTTCACTCTTAAAAATGCATAGTCAGCTTTTAAATTTAATTGTCGCACATAATTTCCAATAATTGCTATCAGATTAAAGGAAATTGATTTACATGCTATTTTTGACATTCATCTAACAAAATTGAATTAAAAAAGATTCTGGTAACAAATTGTTTGTCCACGATACTCGAATCAAGAATAACTGTAAACACGCTTCCGCTGTACTATCTACTAGATTAGTTCTACCGCGATTGAAAGTACTAACAGCCCGTATACCTGCACTCTTAATTAATGGACCTCATAAGGTACGTCATTATCAAGTGGGTAATATAAGTTCTATGAAATGGTGTTTAAATTGAATGTTTAAAGTAAAAGTCCTCTAAGGTGAAAAAACTGGAGGATAGATGTAATTGCAGCATTTATCTATCTAATCCATTGACACTCGTTACTCGTATGAGTATGTAGTCAATGAATGTTTGACCCTCGAATAAATTGAATGACACATACAGACAAATAAAAAAAAGTAAGCTGCATCCCCTGCTGAACGCATTTAACGAACCCAAACACTTAAACTGCCAATTACAATGCACTTAGCAAACTGATTGTGAATAAGTGCTGGGTTTTTCAACTAGAGCAATTCCTTCGCTTTTCATTTGTACACACGGTTTAAATATCATCACCTCTATACATATACTTACTTACATAAGTGAGCATTAAATGACTGGTTCTATCCATGCAGTATTAGAACTCTAACTCACTGCTGGCAGTCCTTGCTTTTAAACTATACCCAGTAGCCAAGTAGACACATGTATCTAACCTACTTATATTTACACACGAAAGTTTCAGTCAATAAAATGTGTGTAAGTGTATTGTATGCATGAATAAGCAAAGATCAGTGGAAAGATTCGCTGAACACTCTTGATATACATGCACGTCTATCTTTAAGACATAAAATATCCAGACTCGCATATAGCGAGATTCATAAAACTTGGTAATATCGTTTACAACATCATCTAAAGAGCTATAAAGGTACTTATATAGCATTTCTTCGACTATGTGTCTACATGCACACTCTCTGTAAACACTGTATGCATCAACGTACACAATGTATAATATTGACACATAGCGTGCAGCCTAATGCAAAATGTAACGAATCCAGACAAGTCGGTTATGCACGTACATTCTTGTTGTGTTTCGCAATAACACGGGGGAATCTTTAGCTTTGTAGCTTAGGTTCCCTGCGCTCACTCTTAAATGTACACACACTGCCTACTCACATAGGTATTATACTTGTCTTACGTGTACAATTCACAACAATGTGAGCAGACCTCTGATTTACTATTATAGACAGCATTCACTGTAAGTAAAAGTAATACCAAAGCTAAAGCTGTACAGTACAAATAATTGCTGTTGGAAAATCGAAAATCCTGGCTGTTGTATATCAGGTAAAATCTGTGTGTACAAAATGTGCGTGGATGTATAATGGTTACAGGGTATAATATATTTTAGGCGTTGAAATCCTCTATTTGGATCTTCCTGGCCTGCTGTGACTTACGTTCTTACCAAAAGCTATATATGATTCAACGTATGAAGACAACATAAGATATTCTCTAAAGAATAAGATGATGATTTTGGCTACGGCCACGGGTTCAGCTTCTCTGTCTGTGTCTAACCAAAGTTTTCTATGGTTTAACGCTTTTTGTCGTCTCCTCGCTTTTCTTCTTGCACATGCACTACTCTACATATACTTCAGCATTCTATACTTGAAAGTTTCTTGGTTCCTATTCGAACATCATCTGTTGTGCTTGCTCGCTGAACTTCCTTTATTTCTTTCATACTTTTGTTCTTTCGGAAGCCTTTAGTCTACTTTTGTAAACATTTGTATTCGATTCTTCTCATCCGCATCAGCCAACCAACACTGATTCTCACACAGTTTCCTCTTTAAGAGGAAATCAACTTTCCTATTCGCATTTTCATTCCTATCATCATTTTAATTAGAATGCCAACTAAAAAATTCAGATTCAAAATTATTCAATGATCACTTATTATTGTTTGTGCACAAAGACACAATTAAAACCAATAGAAGCATTTAATATTGTAATACTGTAAGATACAGTCGTTGATTATTTGTCCTTGCACCGTACCGCATAATTAATTCTACTGCTACCACAGTAAAAGTGGACGATAGCGAATATCTAATATGAAAGCTTTCTCGTGCAGCTTTAAGGATTGTTTGTGCTACCCTACCGCAATCCTTTTGCAGTTCTACTCTGCACTAAAACCCATCGTTTCTAATTGTAAGTCCTCATCCTTGACTTCAAACTTTGAAATTCAAAACTGCAGTGGTTATTAGCGTACATAATAATTACCATAACATTTCCTTTCTAACAAAAATTACATCTATTTATTTAAACAATATTTAAACACAGTGGATTTTTTTAAAAAAATGCAAGAATCTAATTGTCATTCAGTTATCTCATATTAAATTGCTGGATGCAGTAATTGCTCCTCTCGCGGCGATTGTAGTAGCGATCGTTAAATGTTTTGCACTATAAAGGCGGTTGACGGCCTAGTTCACATATTCACATACATAGCTCTCTCGCAGTTCTTATCATATTATGATGCGGCTACATACGTGTGAAAAGAGTTCAGCAGCCGGCACTACTGTATGATTGCGGAAAGTAACTGGTAGCTGCTTTTATATTCTGTCATCCAATCAAACTTGCCTCTAGTAGTGTGAATGCGACAGCACCCTTCATACATTGAACTCAGCACCAGCAGCAGAGTTTCATATATAAAGTAATAGTTAGTGTGAAAGATAAGGAGAAAGCCATTTGTACTTGCGAGTATATACATGGTGAAAGAAATTAAGGTTGAGCACAGAGAGAGAGAGAGAGAGAGAATGGGAAATGGGGAAGAGTGAGCTGGAGATAAAATCAGTTATGAATATTACTTTTTTAACGCTTCTGCCATTGGACCAGATAAGCCTTGTAGTCGAGTGGAAAGCTCCCGCATCTTTCTCCAAGAGTCCGCGTACTGACTTCGCACCAGTTCGATAGCCGTCGAGGTCAATGCCAAACCAATCATGATGTATAAAGTGCACAGTAACATATAAGTCGTTTTCTCTGCAATTCCACATCAACATCCAATCAACAAATTAGCACACTTCTCTACATGTACATAAATACACAGTACTGTGACTACTACATACTATAATAGTTTACTCTGTGTTTTATCTTGAGCCATAAGAACTACACGCACACACTCACTTTCCCCCTGGTTGCTACTTTGCACGTATTTATACGTGCATGTAGCAAGGAGTACTTATTATTGTTCGTAACTTGCATGCATGCACTACAGATAAGACAGTAAAAATAAAACTATCCATCAAAACTCTGATTTGATGTGGAAGTAGTAACAGTAGTCGTATTGGTAGTAGTGGCCGTAAGGAGAGCTGTACGCGGAACTACACATACAGAGCCCTATTAAATCGCCCATCATTTTATGACGGAAGGAAAACTCTCAGCCTTTTATTTACTTAGTACGTAGCAGCTTTTCTTGGATTGTGTTTGAAAACTGTGAGGGGCCACACCCAACAGATATGTTATGTTGGTGGTGCGGCAATTTCCCTACTGTTCCCAGATCATAAATTGAATTCAAATTTTTTTTACTTTGATTAAAGAATGAGCAGAGAAAAATAGTGCACAGTAATTTAGGGAGCGGAGCGAGGAGAAAGTATAGAGAGCGAGAGAGAATCATCTACAGATATTACATACAGATAAGTGTGTGTACCTACTTATACATTGCGGGCAATGTGGGCGTGCATTTCATAGCATGGCAAGTCGTAAAGAACTTTTTCTGAGCTACGGACCAGAATTGCTCCCCAGGGTTTGAGGTCAAAATGTTCTGTCTACTCAAGAGTTTTACCATTCCACCAATGTACTACTATTATATACCTACACGTAGAGACTACTGTGGTGGTAGTAGGAGCAGCAATTGACTTCCCGCTTGCTTATTATTTTAACTGTAAGAATATTTTAGCTGTTCCTTGCACTTTCATACCTCTCTGCGGAGACTGGCCTACATGTATTAATCAGAGAGACGAATTCCACCCCGTTTAGCCCGTAATCGCACTCACACGCCAATTCCATTCAATATCACCACTGGCTTATTACCCTTTTTCCTGCACATACAATATTCAGCCAGAGATACATTTAAAGAGCTATTCTTAATTGAAATGCGGATTTCTCCCCCCGTGTGTGTGTTTGTGCACACGAGTCATTTTGTTCCCTCGTCCACTTTTTAGCAACGTTTTACAACTTTTCCTTTATAATCTTGGAGCTTGTTGAAATGTCGGCGCAGTGTCACCATAAAACGCTCTTTATGAAAAACGGCATCGTAAAACGAAATTCGGCCAACTTGTGCACGACTACCATCAGCTCTCTCACAACAAAATTACCTTACAACATCTAAAAACAAGTTAAGAGAGCGACTTTGGGCTACTTTTGAGAGAATTCCGTTGGAATGTCTTCACAGAGTCAACTGAAGTGACACGAATCCAGCTTCCGATAATAAACAAGCCACTGCGACATTAATTATCATTGAAAGGTGCAAACTGACATGCACATACACAAATGTATTACAAGTTTTAAGCGATAACTTTTATCCCTTTACTACCAGCAGCTGCATACAGATGCGTGCATAATATGGGTATGTTTGTTTAAAGTGTTCGGCACTCCTGAAGCCCACCACTGTTTGGCTTGGGCATATGCAATAACAGCAATGCACACTTTTCTAGCAGTTCGCATTGTAATTTAGACGGTGTTCATGCTAGACTTTAGTCAGAACGCTGTCTGAACAGAGACACAGGGGGATTTAACAACTATCCGTGCATTCACTTCTAGATCAACTGTCCAATCACTCAATTCCACTATAATTACGGAGAAATAAAAATACGAAGGTTGGCGACATGTCGTTATGGTCAAAGACAACTTAAGTTAGCTATGAATTTTATTTCTTTTTTTTTTTGCTTGATTCACGAAAGAAATTCATTTAGAAAATCTTTCCGTGCACTCTATGCTTCTAATCAATACATACATCTATAGTTGTGAAAGGGTAGTCGCAGTTTTGTTCCGACTCCCCATAAGTAACTATATGTACATGGGTCCCAGGCCCACATCAAACTATGACGATGAACAGTATTGGACTGTAACACACATACATGCATTTCGTGTGCCCCCATACGCATAAAGTGAACACAAATGGTGAAAGTTTTAAGCGGCTCCTACGAATTTATACTCGCAATATAGGTATGAATGCATGCACATGACAATACTGTGTACGTAGATGAAGAGACAGAGAAAGTCAAATATCATTCTGCATATGAAAGTCAGAATTTAAGGTGAAAAGTTAGTCGCGTCTGCTAAAAGTCAAGTTTGTCACGTGGAGAAAAGAATATAACGGATAGTGTAAATATAGGAAACCTGTAAACATTAAAGTGTCGAAGGCTCCAAGAAAAATATAATGGCCCAGTGCAGTTTTTTTGAGTAAACGAGAAAAGTCTAGACTACTGCAAAACAAGTATTATTTATATTTCTGCTTCGAGACTCACATGTGTGGAAAAACTCTCTTCTTATCATACGGTTATGATGCGGAAAGTATTATGCGTGGCGGACAAAGCATGCTTCTTGCATGAGTATGTCTTGTATACAACTCATAGTTAATAATACTTCCAGTATGCGTCAGAGGAGAGACCGGCACGATTTTTTCAAATGTAACAACATTTTTACCCCTAATTTAAGGTACAATTAATATCTCCGATTTCTCTTAATAAATCGAATTTATTTTTGCAGCACATTCTGTGTTGATCTACAATGTGGTCGAATGTTAATTCAAGAATAGCCAGCACATTGTGAATCGGTACGAGCTCTAAGTACATACTGTTGAATCTGATGACTGGAGTTTGTACATAGGCAGTAAGGACCAACTTTAAGATAAGTGCATAGGAAAATCGATTTAAAGAATCCCCCTCACTCTCAGCATGGTGCACTGTTATGCTGTCATGAATTTTCTCTGCTTTCGTTCAATTCCAGGTCAAGTTTATGTTCTATTCTACATACACCGAATATTACAAGAACAGTTAGTGTCTGTGTGTGTGTAAGTACGTATACTGTATCTCTGCACTGGGGCATTGGCTGGTTGAACAGTAAGAACTTATCTACATCCACACACTAAAAAGCTAATATACCTAAGTTTTTCTGCCTAAGGCAAATGGATTATCCGCATCAACTTATTTCGTCTATTACTGTAAGACCCACTAAGAACAAGGGACAATGTTTATGTCCTCGCCGATTTTCATAGGTTGGCATCTCTAATCCCATACACTGAGAATGAGCCCGATGTCGGAATGTCCATTTCAAATACCAGCAGCAAAAAATACACTGTTCGCCAATGATATTAATAATTCCAGAGAAACCATTTGTACTGAAAATCGAAAAAAAGGCAGAAAAACTTTGAATATGTTTTTGGGTCGAAAAAAGTTACAGTGTAGGAAAAAGGTATACTTTTATTATATTGTGATAGATGAGGTATTTGTAGACGGGCGCATAAAACAATTGTACATTACATTTGTCTGACTGAAAGTAGCTTCGAAAGTAACTTCTGGAGACAAATATAGCTTTAATGTAATGTGCAATACAAAAATAGTACAATATATTTTTATTGTGTCAGCTAAAGAGAGAAAGAGAGAGAGAGAGAGAGCAGTATGATATTGGGTGCAAGGTAAGTAGATATAGTTCTAGATATTGGGTAGCCGTGGAAAAAGTGAAAGCAAATGTGAACGTATTGCAGTGATATATTGGTATTTATAGGAGGGGGCAGAGGCATAGAGAAAGCATGGGTCTCCTTTAAATGTGTGTGTACACAGTGTAATATGGACATGGTGAAACAAAAAGTGCTAAACGGAAAGCAGAGAATGATCTTACCCGGGACTAGATCTCCAAAGCCAATAGTGGTCATGGTAATAAAACAGAAGTAGAAAGAGTCGAAGAATTGCCAGTCTTCCCACAAAGTGAACAGATATCCTCCGGCCGAGATGTACAGCAAAAGTGAGCCAACGGCGGCTCCCACTGTTGCTGACTTTCCTGTGTGGGAACATCAGAGAGAGAACAGTCAGTACGGCCTATATAGGGATCTCTGAATCGGATACATTTACTAACTAAATACCTACTCTACTATATGGTACTACTGACAGCCGTGTATAGTAGTGGTAGTAGATGAGATGCTACTACATTACGTAACATTACATTCCATGGCATATACAGATAATAATATAAAGAAACGAGCAAAAGCTGAGTCTATCTACTATTACGTACACGATACATCTTTGCTGCCATACAGCTTCTATTACAAACATGACCAAACACACTTACATACATTATGTAAACTCAATTGTATGTCTGCACACTGTAAATACACTGGGACGCAATGTATGACAGTGCACACTAGTTACCAGCACCACTTACATCTACTATTTATGAGTGAACATATTTACGTATGTAGTACTCGTCTATGTTATATACTTGCTACTTATGGAGACAGACTATATTATGTACTACATTGCATTCTAAATGTCAACGGCTACTGTTACTGTTACGGTCCTTTATTTCTTCAGTTTTAGGTAGCTATAGTATATTACACAGAGAGAATTATGGATTGGAGTTTGTAAACGGATGTACTAATAGAGTAGCGAAAATTAATTTCCTATTTGTATGCCACTATGAGTTAAAATCTCACAACAAACGATCTTCGAATGATATAAAAGTGTCAAATAAGCTTACTATGACCTACAAAGAGGAACTTTGTCAAAGGTTAAGTTTTCGGTTGATAAAACTTTCTTTAGGCTAATACCTATAGGAAAAATCTTGTATGCATTCTTTTGGCAAGTTTGTGTAACCTTGGGATTTTTTAAATTAGCGTAATCTATTTTCGTAGTTATAATGAATGGAAAAAGTAAGAAAAACGGAACAGTAATAAAGTTTATGCAGAGAAGCTTAGAAATCGCATTAAATCATGTAGTTCAAACACAATAAATTCTGCTATGTGGTCCACTTGTTTGACTTCAGATGAAGTAACAACTATCTGGTGGTTGGCCACACTAAATTCACATTCCCATGAACTTTCTACAAGTTTCCATCTTGAGAAGCTTCATTTCTATTACTTGCTTTTCATATTATATTATACGAGGGAGAGAAATACGAACAGCGCCCAGTACTCTTTTTTATTGTTCAGAATTATTGTAAAATTTGAATGAAGGAGCAATGAATTTAAAAGTGAAAATCTCTTTTGTCGTAATAATTAATAGTATTGTATTAGGAAATAATTAAAATATCAATACACAAACCTACCTTTCCTAGGACCTGTAGGTACAAATTACACTTTAAAATGATACAAGACAGTTGACATACAATTGCCATCATGTCAAATCAAGGAACTGATGTTCAGATAATGAAATGAAAATCAGTACATGAAAGCCATTCTACTGGACAGGGCATCACTCACCGACACTCATCCCTCCATTACATTTGAGCACTTCAACTTAAGCACTGCGTCTGCCGCGTCCTATTTACATTACAGACTGTTTCACCTAGTAGCCAGCACAGTATACAAGGTGTGAGCACACTGGTTCCACAGAGACCAGATTTAAACACCTACACTACTGCTAAGGATGCTCTATCAACTAGTTGAAGGTTTGTTCACGATTCGAGATAGAGAGTAAAGTTTGCCTAAAACATTTGGCAGTGAAAGGAATCTTGTATTTATTTGACTCGTTCTCGTCCTCTTAGGAAAGGGAAAAAGTTTTACGACCATGAGATACAAGAATGCAATGTACTTGGCGACGAGTATTGCTGTCCACCGGATAAGAGAAAATGGAAAAATAGACCGTATTTATGTACGGCACAGAAAGTTGAATCAGTTTGTCGGTGGAACGCCATAGAAAAGAAAGTTGACTTTAGCATCCTGGACGGAACACCTATAGATTCTTCCACTGCTCTGCTGACAAAGTGTTCGTATCATCCCACGTGGAAGAAAGTAAAGGTCCAACTTTTCCCTTATTACCCTACCAACTGGTTAATGGGGTACTTTGCTAATTGAACATCCCAAAGATTTCAAAATTTATTCTAAATAATTCTAGAAGATTATTTTTATTTTCTTGTAGGAGAGTTTCAAATATGATTAATGGTTGGAAGAATTTGGTTCCAAGGGATCATTCCGAAAAAAAAACATTTATTATTCTACACTCAAACTAAAATACTTTACAATATATGTATAATAGATCTCGAACACTTAACGCATAGGAAATGAATATGCTCTCATCGTTATTTATTTGTGCTCAACAGAGATTCTGCATTCCGTTCAGTGTAAGAGTGTTCGTGGTTTTTTGCACCCGACAAAAGTGGCTTTTGCTGTCTTCTGGGATACCCCACCCCCTTAAATGCACGTACATCATACGCTTGCTATCCCTAATGCAGATAATAATTTCAGTTCTCGCTTCACAGACTATGCCAGTAGACACGAAAACCTTGTCGCACTCTGTATATACTATACACAGCTATAATGTAGTCTGCATAAGTAGCTTTCCCACTGTTTCATTCCGCAATAATAAGTAAGAACTCATGTGCCTCCGTCTTTCTTTCTGCCTTGTCTCGTTCTTGTCTAGTCAGAATTCTGTCTCTAAATTAGGGTACACATGTCGCTGCTTCAAATTCTCCTTGCAAATGCATGAATCATGTTATCACATCCACTTCATCCTTTGCACATGTTAAGAGAGCAGCTTTCATCTTTCTTCCAAAGATTTTTTTATCAAGGCGAAACATAAAACAGGAACAGGGGATCATGAGGATTTCCTAGCCATTTGATAAACAAGTGGTCAATTATCATTCGTTGCATTATCATCATTATTTATGCTTTGTATACCGTGTATAATTCTTATTAAATATGATAACCGTTGTGCTGGCTAGATTCTAGTGGGAAATGCAATGATTTACGCTACTTCATTTGCCTCTTTGCTTTTTTGTCTGGAGAAATGCAGTTTGCAATGGAGGAAAGTGATTGTATGGTGGGAACAAAGCAATAATTACACATACAAACGATGCTAACTTCCTGTACACAATGTTCTCTCCACTTGCATTCTATGTTAGTGTGTAATCTGAAGAAGATATCTTCTAACTGTGTATCTACACATACCAAAGCAGTAACCACCTAGGGAATTTATTTTTCTTCAGCACATTTTTGATGCTATAAGGTGCAATTAATGCTTCAACTTAAGAAGCAAGAGTAACCATGAAAGTTGCAAGAAGAAAACAACAAATGAATAAAATGATTCTAATTCTTTCACCGGCACTCCCCCTTAAATACGGAAACCCATTAATGCAAATTTCAATATTTGATTCTCATTGTTAGAATATGTAATTTTGCAAAAATTCGTTCGCTCTTTTTTGCGTCAGCGATAATAAGAGTATAATGGTAATATTACTAACGCGACATACTCTTTTTCTGCTCAGCCGACATTTGAGCAAAAACATTTGCAGGTCTTGGCAGTTTACCAACACGGCTCTTCGGATACGAGTTTCACCCCCCATGTTACGAGCGACAATAAAATTACAATTTGATTTTACAAAAAAAAAACTGGAATCATTTCGCAGAACTTTGTAGCACCAAAAAGGTCCATCCAAATGTTGTGTTGTAATGTACACACAATCCTACCATAACGATCTTATAATTAAACATTAAGGCATCCCTACATCTAAAAATTATTTACATAGTAGTAATATATTTATCCAGATTCTTAACTGTATTTCAGATATAATTTTAAGTAGCTCCGAATTTATCGAGTCGCTTCAGAGTAGATTACCGAATCACTTTTTTCATTTCCACAAGACAAATCGAGCCCAGAATCGCCTCACATAATAAAGGAGGCCGTGTGAGCACATCGTTAGTCACAGCGCATCATGGTGAATCTTTTCTGATAGCGACCTCTGATATATAAAGCGGAGCAGGAGCATCTCCACGCATAAATTATTACTAGAACCTATTTATATATCACATAGCCCACTTACTAATTAATAGTTACGAGCATAGTGACTGCTACAACTACCGAACCAGCACAGTAAACGCAAAATAAAGCCGAAATTATATTTATTTATTCATGTGAGTAATGTAGTTACAAATGCCCAGCATCCCTGTATAAGCACCCATCTATCTTAGTTTGCTTTGTCTAGCCAATGAAACAATAGCCTATCGGTACACAAAATTATGTTACACACTAGTACTACTTACTAGATACTACAAAAGAACTACATTTGCAGATACAATACTACTACATACATAAATTGCGAATAGCCAGCCAGCAATTGCACAAGACTACAGAGAAGAGAGAGAGAGAGAGAGATTTGGTAGAGAGAGAGAGAGAAGAGCGAATGCTGGAGTTTTCAGCATAAAATGCTAACTTACAGTTCATAGTATGGAAGTAATGGTTTTACATTGGCATTTTCTTGAGCCCCAGTTCATTGGGAACGGCACTTGACTCTCTGACAATCAGTTGAATACTACATACACAGAGTAGATAGTTCCCAGGCAGAGAGTGAGAGTCTGATCTCTCTGTCTGTTTACGTTATGTATAAGAAGAAGAGTACGTGGCTAATGGCGCAGCCAGAAGACTTTTTACAAGAATATTAGCCAGAGCCCATACAGAGGTCTCTGTCAATAATTCCAATGACTACACACAGTGTACACAGTTCTCCATAGCCTCATCACTTTCAGGATGATCATGAATCATGACAATGAATCTATGTCGGAGTTTTAGAGAGATGTTATCTATACGAGAAAGAGAGAGAGAGAGTCTCCTGCCGTCTCGACTTCATTTCCTCCGGCTATGTTCCTCGCAAATACTTTTTTAACAATTTATACATAACTCTATGATATTATTATATAGATTATTTTCCCAAAACGAAGGACAGAGAGAAAGCAAAAGCAACGACATTCAACATGCTAAATTCTCATACCAAATTTACTCAATTTGGAAGACTTGGTGATGATTTTTTGGGGGAAATGTTTCCGCCAGCTCTTGTAAGAGGATGCCACTGCGGAGGCCATCAATTTGCCCAGGTCGGCAATAACGGTGAGAGTGAATGGGATACCAATCAAGGCAAAACAGATGCAGAAGACACGTCCCCAGTACGTCTTAGGAGCCATATTCCCATAACCTGTACAGAAAAACAAATAGAAATATAAGCGCTCGTTCTCTCGCCATGTCATATCAATTTTTGCTGACGTTACGCTGTCATCACTATAAATCCCTACTACATCTCGCACACAGCGGATACTCGCTACTGCTGCTACACTGTAACCCTCTGTGTGTGTTTTTGTGTGCACTCCTCCTCTATTCTGCAAATAAACTTAAAACAATATACATCTTCGTTTATTTTTCTCCTTATCGTTTTCACTCTATCCCCCTACTACAGAAATTGTGCTTCTCTTCATTACACGATGATGTGAACGAGTGTTTTATCTCCGTTTACGCTTTCCTTTCGTCTTCCTCAAAGTCAAAGTGCACACACACACACAAGTAGTCAAATGGGAGAGTCAAGGCAAGTCAAGTTGCACAGCCAAATCTTCCATTTCATCCTCTAAGCCTTTTCCTTACTACCTAGTGCTACAGATATAATTTAATGAATGATGATTTTTATTACTATTACAATCTGTGTGTTTGTTGTAGTAGGAGGTGAGTAACAACAGAAAATTCGTACGTGACTACTGGGGGAAGTAAGAAACTTTTTTCACGGCATCTTCTACATATTGATATGGGGAGAGAGTACTATTTACACACTATTCAGACTGTCTTGCAGAGTGGGGTTAACGTAGCGTTTTATATCCAACTTATTTACTTTGAGGGCTAAAAATGTGTGTGCACGGCTTTTCGCAAGTTGACTAGTTTTTCGCGTGTTTGAAGCAGTTTCTCGGCTGATTTATTCGTGGACTTTGGGAAAAGAATGTGGTTGTAGACAGTGGTTTAAGATTGGGCGGCCCAGTCAAAACTCTTCAAACTCTAGCAAAACAGAAAGTTGCATTTTATATGCAAAGTAAGGCATCTGGTTCACACAGCAAAGGACAACTCATCTCTGAGGGAAGGCAATCATTGTGACATTTATTTACTATGTAGATGACACATCACAGTCCAAACGGTTATTGCTAAACCAACTCCCAGTCTGTGGTGGTTTGATTTCCTCAGCGATCTTCGGCAAGGACAGTCCTCAGGCAGTAGAAGGTGGTGGGCACAGGCAGAAATTTGTAGACTCTGGGACCTGGGAACGTCTCTACGCGAGCTACAGACAATTTTTAGTGGCTTTCGAAAATGAATTCACGACTGTTGCTTAATGGAATAAGCAGTCGTACTTAAATTTAGCTCCAAAATTTGTTAAAACAAAGATTTGTGTATTCTCAATTCCAACATGGCAATGTAATATTATGAAAAAACGGGGAAATTGATCCAAAATCTGCACATGGTTGGTCATCTTGGTATTACTAGAAACAATTAATTTAATTTTTTTAAATCATTTGTTTATACAAATAAGAAACTGAGGGGGACAAGTTGTAATGATCTTTGTCTGGCACAATCCATAAAGTTTAAATCTATATTTTCGGTTGGCCTTTGATTTTTAATTTTTGAACATATCAAGTCCATAGGATTTTTAAGCAAAATTATTGTATCACAATTCAATGCGGTTTTGGTGTTTGTGAGGGAGAGGAAAAAACGATGCCTAGGCAGGATTTATTCCGTTCAGCTTATATATTGAGAACGGAAGTGCAGACAAACTGAGGAGAGAACGATGACTACGACAACACATCTGAGAGCGCGGTGATTGCGGTGGACCGAGTGAGGCATTGACATACCATCCATTGTGGAAAATGTGGTGACGGCATCAGAATAACTTCTCCTGAGGGATGGATCATCATATGTGCGCTTTGCATTCTCATATTAGAACGATGGGTAAAATTAGGATTTTGAATTGCTGTTCACTGGAAGCGGCACTTTGACTGACTTCACTTGACTCACTTTCTAGCAATCTCATCATGTTGTCGCTCAATATTATATTCGCCACAGTAAGTACACATAGAGATAAGCCAGAGCCTGTATTTAATCTAGTGTCTAGAATGGGTAGCTATATATTTTTGCATAATGCATACATTATGAAGCTCGTACAAGAATGTTCTCAATAACGATGCAATTGGTACCGGAGAAATACCAGCACACAGACACTACAATCACGCAATAAGTAGCCAAATTTTGCAAACTGCGTTTGTACTTAATAAACAACAAGTATTCATGGAATGAAAATATGTGTGCAAGACAAAACCCTACTGTCGTGATACAGCTTCATATTCAGTTTCACTTTGAAAACTATTTGCATTTCTTCACAACGTTCCTAATTTAAACAATTTCCCTTTACCATGTTGAAGATAGATAGAACAAGGCTCATGTCACCAGGGGAAAGAAATATAGGGCTTTCTTTCCAAAAACAATTGCGCTGTTTAGGTATTCAAATTTAATCTCTGCGGTTCGTACAGTCACTGGGTATACACGAAGAAATATTGTCATTATTTTGCACTGGCTATAATAGCCGACTATATTGCACTTTGAGCGAAATTTTTAAAAAATGAAAATTTATTCATTTTTGGCCACTGTGAACTTGATAATTTTTTGTCTTTCGAATGGCTAAAATACAAAACAAGCTGGTATATTTATCAATCGTTGTCAAAACTGATTCAATCAAAACAACACATTTTTTATTAAACTCTAGATTCAGCATCGGAAGGGATTTTTTAAGTGTCATACTTACAATTAGAGTTAGATTGTGGCAATGTTGTCATGTAACGAAAAATCAAATAGTATTTAAATAAAGCAATTTTATGTAAATAAATGCTTTCACCTGAGCACTCTGAGATGAAAACAATAGAATTATGACGTGACAACTGAACTTTCATTATTTCAGATGATGACACAGCCTAATGTAGGTTTCAGTATTGGAAGCTATAAGTTAGATTTGATTAAATGAATTTGGAATTGAGAAAGTCGACTCACCTATGGTGGTAAGCACGGTAGAGGCAAAGAAGGCAGACTGAATGTAGTCCCAACTCGAAGTAATTTCAGGATTCGTCAAGGACATTCCCCCGGACGTTACTTCATCGATCACTTCTTCATATTTTTGGAGGGCTGAATTTAGCGTATAATTTAGGGCATCCGGCTGTGAAATTCATTAATCTTTCTCACTTCTGCTCTTTATACTTTTCAGTAACTATTTCAATGCAGGGTGTTTCTGCATAATGAACTTATCTCTGCGAGGAACAAACTCTACCCCTTACTTACTACTGTTTTCTTATGTTGCATATTTACTTACGTATTCCAATGCGGCTCTAAGCTTCGCTGAATGTTTCACGGCAGACTTCTTTCACGTCATATTAGTTATGAAATATTGTGACGTATGTACAACTACAATCCCTATGTTTGTGTATGAATCCGTAAATGCTTTAAATCCTTAATTAAATGGCCGTCTTTAATAAACTCAGCTGTCTCTAACGCTATCTACAATTGTGAAAATTCGGGTCGACAACGAATGTTGCCCCGTCTCTAAAAACGTCCAAGCAAATTACGTGCTTTTAATTTACTTCAAGGCCTATACATGTTATACAATATAGAATATAGAAGGACTTTCACCAACAACTCGTAAATCTTCACACACTTCCCCCCAAAATTGGACGCACTGGAAATATAGACAATATATACATATGTACACTTTTTGAGGTTTTAGTGTATAGGATGCAGGTGTACAACATAGTTGATATTTTTATGTATTTATATTGTGTGGAAATGCAGAAACGATTTTACTTTAGCGTCCACCCTGTATTTTAACAATGTTTAAAACTACAATCTCCTTTTCATGAATTAATTAGTGTCGAAAATCTTCCCTTTTCAAGGAATTGTTTATGAATAAAAATGTTTGCTCTGCGTTTCTAGGTGGGACTTTTTTAGTATGAAACCCTTTCCCACATCACGTTGAGATAGCTGTTACAAAAATGTCCACATGAGAACCCGAAAAAACGGAAAAGTATTATAATAATTTCATGTAGAACTGCCTAGATGAGGATCTGAAAAAAAGTTTGGTGTTACGGCATCAACAGCTCGTAATCAGGCATTCAGTCGTTACATTAATCTATATGGTCTACATTTTCACTTCTAACCTGTCCCATTTCTCACACCACCCTACTATATATTCTAGGAGCAAAAATAAGTCTTTGTGACAGCGCCACTACCAATAAAGTGTTCCTCCACTGTCTCCACTGCACTACCTGTCACATATTAACACCGAAAGAAAATGCAAGCCCTCACAACATGGAATATTAATGTTGGCAGCCATATAGCAGCGCACACTTATTTATGTAAGAGGATAAAATCAGCATGTACATGATACCGGGAGATTTTTTCAATTTTCTTTATGTCCCATTCACAACTTAAGAACTATCGAAATCTCCATTAAGCCACCAGCACTAAGCATCCTAATAATTACAAGGCATTTGTCTAGTCTCTGGAAACAAAGTACACGTAATAAATACTTCTTCCTGTACAGTAACGCATAGAGGCAATATCTCTGTGTCTTCATGTCCTTCGCAGTCTGAATTCTCTGTCTCTCTGTTGCATTACTCGCTGACGCATTTGCTCTGATTATTAGCTATATCCGCGTTCGAGACAAAAATGAATGACTGAAATAAACAGAGAGTGTTACAAAAGGGTCAATGTTGTGAAAGTGAGCAATTTCATGTAGCAGAGCCGTATATATATCCGATACATTGCACTATCTACTAAAGAACTACAAACCAGTGTTTCGTTTTGACCGGCTTTTTTAAATTTTGACCCGACCACCGGTTTAAACCGGTTTTTATTGGTCGAAATGGCTTAA